>JAAGAY010006554.1:26117-87858 GCA_011801015.1 Ardeotis arabs | reverse complement strand
CTCCTCCTCCTCTGCTCCCCTGTCCCAGAGCTCTGCTCTCCTACCAGCCTGCACTGCCCAGCGCAGCCTCGCCACGGCAGCACACAAATCCTTCGTCCCGCGTGGAGTCACGACTCGGTGCTGCTCTCGGCATCGAGGAGAGGAAGAGGAGAGGGAGGTGCTGAGCTCTTCCCCCTGGGATCCAGCAACGGGCTGCATGGCAGTGCTTCAAAGCTGCAGCAGAGGAGGTTCAGACTTGATATTAAGAAACCTTTCTTTACCAAGACGGCGGTCAGACACTGGAACAGGCTCCCAGTCCCTCCATGGACACAAAATCCTCTCCTGTGTCTCCCCTACCACGTCTTCAGCCTAGGCGATCACCACCACAGAAGTTGCGATAGGACCCTCCCCATGTTAGAGAGGATGGTTGGTGAGGATCATGCCCCTACATGCACACACTTTGAGACTGATCTGTGTGAAATTCCTTGAATGGCAATCTCAGGCTCTAGTGGTCTAACTTAAACACAGTATTAATTTTGAATAGAAGATAAAAGTAGGAGGTAAGATCAAAACGGTTTGCACTTTTTATCTGTTCGTACATCTGACTGGAGTTAAGCTAGGAAGGAATGCTGGGTTTAGTTCTAGTCTATAAAAATATCTTGCATTTTAATATATATTTCTTTGGCATCTCTTTGGTCTTTTTCCAGCCCTGCAAAATGTGGCTCAAGCCAGACAGTAGATCACAGAAGATAGAAATAAATGGTTATGGATTTTTTTCTTACTGCTTGTCTATTTTATACATGGACACTGATAAATAGGTGTATTCACAAGCGGGCACATGTTTCTGTTCTGAAGGAGGCATATGCTTCTGCAGAAACTTTTATCTCTTTTTTTCCCCTTCCTTCCAAGAAAAAGAATTAGAAAATCCAGATCCCAGGTTGGTAGTTCAAACAAGACAGATGTGCTTTTTTCTCTACTTTTTTCCAGATGACTCCTTGAGGAGTTTTTGTTCTCAGGTAACTACCAACATTGACTCGAAGAGTTAAGTGCTTTGAATGAATCATGTATTGGGAAACACTTAGCATTTAGAAGCATTTGTAAAACCTTATTTTTAACTGGTATACATCACAAGGTTATGTTCACTGGCTTAAGAAAATGTTACAGACTATGCCACTCCGAGCACTAAAGAGAGAATTAACTTCTATTTTATACTTGCAGTACAATTGGTTACACATGCTCCTGTAGCTCCTGTCTCACGTATTGAAATTTGAGGGTGAGATCCTGATCTAATGTTATTCTGAGTGGTATCCTTACGAAAGAGCATCTCTCAAACAACAGATAAACTTTGTGAGGGAATTCATGTTTGACATTTCTGACTTAAAACCAGCATCCCATTGTAGCACAGCAGGGTCAGCACTGTTTTGGCAGGCTGCACAGGAGGCACCTCCATCTCCTGCCTCCTTCAGAAAGGGATTGACTAAGTCCAGTGCCAGGGTCCACAGCTGAGGCAGTCCTGGCTGGACGGAGCACTGTTGCCTATGGCAGGATATGGCAATGGAAAACCCGTTCTTGAGATCCTAGAAGCAAACCTTGAGACCCTGGGATTTAGCTAGTGAGACTAACATTTGTGAAGAAGAATACACACGTCTATTTGCAAACTCCAGGTAGATGCAGGGAAACCTCTAAGACTCTGAGGTATTCCACAGTCTGATCCTGGCCACACTCAGCCAAGGAGGATTGGTACAGGGTACTTGTGAGGAAAACAGTAAAGGCTTTTGTCACTCAATTAGCTACCCTGGTCTGATGGTGCAGAAAGGGGCAGGTGAAGGGTGGCCTGCTCTCCCCACATGAATACTGTGACTTAGCTGTTTTTAGAACAGAAGACACCCCTTTGGTCCTCTGTCAGATGGCTGTTGATCATATCCCTTGTTATGTGGGATATCCCCTTATTTTCCATCATGATGACTTCTTTAAGTAGTCTGCATGAAGCTCCCTTACTTCTTATTGTTCTTCTTCTGACCTCCCATTCCAAAACATTCCTAGCCTTGAAAAAATAAAAATAATAATAATAAAAAACCCAACCAATCATGTTTCCTGGGATGTGTCACAGGGGAAATGAGCTATTTAATCAGATGTGTGAAAAGAAGGAAAAAAGTAAAGGAGGAGGCTAACACAGAGGATAAAAACACAGAGGACACATTGTCTGTCAGGACAGGGGTTGTAGTATTTGATGAGTGATTTATCTGGCTTGCCAAACTCAGAGAGGCACTGTGGATCAAAGGTTTCAACCATGCTTTCACGGGAAAAAGTGACAAAATGTCATCCAGCACTGAAATATCATTTCTAAAGCAAGTAGACAAGCAAAATCTTGTGTTCCCAATGTTCAGGGCTGACATGTGCCTTCAGGTGTCTCAATCAGCTTCTGCCCGTGGTGCTACTCCCGCGGCAGGCACAGATCTGCCTGCAGAGAAAGCTGGTCCTAACTTGCACCACTGAGATCAACAGTACTCAGCCAATTAATATAGACAGTGGCAAGGCCAGAGCCACTCTCACTTTTATCGCTTGCCTTAACCTAGCAGCTGTTAATACACTCTGGGTGAGCAGGGATGCCCGGTAATCTGTACCTGTACCAAACCTCTCTTCTTCTTTACCTCAGCAGTTCATTGACTTTCCACAGGTTTCCCAGAGGTGCCATTAAATCTATCAAGTAAAATGCTCAGACGGGTAATCTGAGGGATGTTGTGCTAAGCTTGGAGATGCATCCAGAATCCTTAAAATTAAGTGCTGCCACTGCTAGAATGCACATCTGTCATTCATCATAACAGATAACGAATCCAAAGCATTTGTGATGTCTTTGTCAGTGTGGGTGCAAATCTAGGCGAGATCCATTGAAACCAGGGATGTTCAGGTGGTATGAGATAAATGACAGAGGATAAAGGAGTCAATATGTTTCTGCCAGATCCTCACCAGGCACAAAGAAGGGGGTGATTTCCCACTTTTCTGTTTCTTATTTCACTGGGGAATGGTCTAAAGATACTCTGACAATACAAAGCCTGAAATTGGTTCCAACTGCAACTCTGAGTCCTCTCTCTTTCTTTCTTTCTCTCTCTTTCCCTTCTTTCTCTTTTTTTCCTCACTTTCTGGTTTTGTGCCATTTTTCACTCATTTTTGAGAACTTTCCAATCTGGAAGAGTAAAGTTCCTTGTGGACATCATAATCTCTGTCTTTTCTAATTTGTCTGGTTTTAAAACAATTCTGCCCTGGAGACAGGTTCTTCACTTTGTAAGGGCTGTGGCTGATACATATGAAAATGATAACAGATTTTGGGAATGTTAATCCAGTGATGAGGAAGAAAATATATCAAATTTCAAGTCAGTATGACTTGAGTAACATCACCAGCATTTACTACTGTGGTCGAAACCAGGACCAAAGATCCTGTCACCACCGAGCAAAGCCAAGAGGATTTCTCTTTTACTAAAGACATCTTTGAGAGGCTTTAGCTACAGGGTTTCTATATGCCACTCACACTGCTGACAGTTGGACGGTGCAGATGCTGCCTTGATCTTCTCCAGTGTCTCCTAATATAGTTTCATCAGGCGTTCACATGTGTATAGGCTGTAGTTTAATAGAAACCCCTTTTGGAGAAACACTTAAGAACTGGTGGAAAATTCCAGGAAACCACAGATACAAAGCAATGGCTCCACGACCTCTACAGCTGCAATGACAAATTATAGGTATACTCCATTAGTAATTTTCCGTTTCAGTCCTTCAGTTTGCCTATAATGAGCCTTCCACATTCCTACAATTAGTAGGCAGAAAATACATTTCTGGACAGAGGACATATTTTGTAAATTACTTCAGTCTCCTCTTATAGTTTTAGTCACTGCCACAATTTTCTCCCTTAGAAACACTCTCATTCACAGTACATATTTTCATCTTTTATTTTGTGTAAGTTGTGAGGCATCCCTTAGCACAGAGAGGAATGGATCGCTTTGCCTGCATTCATGCAAGCGTGTATAACACGTATAAGAGATATCGACCTCCTCTGTGTCAGAAGACAGTGTCTGCAGTCCACAAAACCCTGAGTGTGTCAAAAGAGTTGGGAGGTGTGAGATTTCTGTCAAAGAACATCAGATCAGCCAGTGCCAGGAGGTAGGACATTCAGCTGGAGCAGCTACCTGCAATGGGTCTGTTTAAGGCAGAGACGAGCCTCCCAAAAAACCCAGAGATGGTCACTGAAATCAGAGATAGTTCTGGTCTGGAGCAGAGATTTGCATCAAAACTTTATCTCTAGTTCCACTATGACAAATCTTATGCTATTTTATCGACTTTTGACAGAGAAAGACTTCATGATAGCTTTCCCTTCAGGCATGGATTTTTCTTTCTCTTTTTTTTTTGCTCAGAGGGTAACCATGGCAAGCTCAGGAAAAAAACTTTATTATTTCATTTATGTTGGGCTTCATCCCATAAAAAGAGGAAAGTTATGCTCCTCTTACATCACTTTACAGCTTGGGATTTTTTTTAACAGGTGTCTCACATTTACAGTATAGCTTGGCTCTGGCTTCCTTTGAATTTCCATTACACGTGCACCATGCAGTAGGGCTCCAAATCAGCCTTGACATTGCTCCATATGATGAAACTGGATGACAGAGTAGCAGCCACATGGGAAGAGGTGAGGAGCTCTGTTTATTATAATCTTAAGAGAAATGGAAATGGAGGACTTCAGTAGCCCTTGCTATCTGTCTTTGTAATTTCAAGAGAATGAATTATGGTTCATACTGCTTGAACACTTGGATAAGTTCATCTTAATCTTGAACACCTAAAGGTGGCCTGAAACCTGGGATTAGTTACCTCCTCAGTAAAGACCCCTTCGCTTAAATTTTCAGGTTGAGCTTTAGTTGCAACTGAACTACACATTATAAATAATTGTCAGCTTGGAGGGGTCCTACCATGCTGATCTTCTGGGAAGGAAGACATGCTGCTTGACTGTGGGGTTGCCTGTGCCTGGTTTACTGCACAGGGGGAGAAGATAACATCTCTGACCTACCAGCGTGAAGATACAGTTCTAAAGTGACAGCAGTGGGAAAAGACCAAAGCAGAGCAAGCACGATTTCCTCAGTGGTGGAGGAAAGTCAAATCCGGGGGCAGCAAGTGAACTGAACTGTTAAGCACAGAGAAAACAAGAAGGCTATATGCCGTGCCTGTTCCTTGGCAGGTAGGATAGGAGTGCAGTGATTATTTCTTAGCATAACAAAGGCTGCATTTCATGTGGCACGGTTGAGTATCAATGCTCTGAATTGAGCTTGCTGGCACCTGGTAGGGATGAAATTGGAACTGAACTTCTCAGCTGTGTGTAAGCTTCTCAAAAGCCGGCTCCTCTTGCAGAAAGACAATTGAACTGTGCTGTCAATGAGAGAGAGGTTTTTTTATGAACTGAGGAAACTTATCAGGAATGGCAGTTGTTAGTGCTGCAAGGCAAAACTGATTGGATTTGAAGAAGGAAATGAGAGTTTGCAGGTTTTAGGCAACCATTGCAAAGCCAGAGTCCCCTTGAATTTTGTTTGCTTTTCTTACTGAGTCAGAAACGGTGATGCAAGCCCTTCAGCTTTACTAAAGCTGTGCACAATTCACTTTGCTAAAGTGCAGTCTGACCATGACTCATCCTAGGTCATCACTCATGATGTTTTGGTGGTTTAAAATCAGCCCATCAAATAATAAAATTACAAAAGCAGCAGGATGTGGAGGTTTTGGAGCCAAGAGATCCCTGAACTAGGGACTCATTTATTGATGCAGGTACCTGGCTTACTATTATCATCTGTGGAAAATGAAGGATCTTAACACAAGTTGTTCTAGTGCTTTTCACACCAAAACACCCTGTGAAATCTTTCACAGGTTAAACAAAGCCACCTGGCTTCAAAGAGCTTTTGACCTGCAAGCTACCATCACAGCAAATCCCAAAAGACTGAAACATTCCCATTCATCAGCAGCACCCCGCAGGAGTCTTGCTGCCATTTTCCACAGCACTGTCTGGACCCTGGACGCTCAGTGTCTTTCAAAGTAGAGTGCTGAAATTAATTACAGTCCTTTCAAATTGTTCCTTGGGATGCACTATGCATACAGATCATGTGAATTCCTCGGCTTTCTCTTGAGTCCTGAGTAATGGCTTGCTCTTGAATCTAGTTAATAAATCAGAGAAGACACAACTTCCATTGAACCTTGCGCATAGTGGAACTGCCAGCACGCAGGAGCAAAAAAGATCACGCCAAAAAGAAACATAATGCAGGAAATCTAGGACATGTTAGAAGAGTAATGCAGTTGTCTTCCTGGGGAAATGAAAATACATAGCCTAAATCTAGTATTTCAGTTTATGGCATAACTTGCAGTCTCACGAGCAAACAGGTCTTGTGTATCAGGCTGTGAAGCAGGTTGTTGTGATTTTCTAATCTACTCATAATTTACCGGTGGGAATTTTAGAAATAATTTTCTCTTGATTGTATTGTACAATGGAGTGTGTGTCCATCGTAAAACAACAGAACAGTGAGGTGCTGGAAACAGAAGGCTATACATAAATTTACAGCTGATAAGGGTTCTCATATTTTACAGTGATACCTGGCAAATCAAGGTAAAGACAAAAGTAGATCTTTCTTCCCTTTTCTCTATGACTCAACAGAAGAAATGTTGAGTTATAAGTTCCTGTGCTGTTTATTCCTGCTGCCAGGACAAAAATAAAAATAAAAATTAAAAAAAAAAAAGAAATTTAGTAACTCTGAAAGTTTTGGCATGTAGATATGGTAAAATGCTACTCGTGGGAGTCTGATGCTGGACTGCAGACTTCTTTTGCAGGAGCTTCCCCTTTCAAGATGGAAGTTCTTCGATGTCCCCCTCCAGGCTGTTACATCCCCTACACACGAACAGCTGCACTACTGTTTTCTGCTGCTTGAGCCCTTGCAGTTTCCACAAGGATTAATGGCTCAGCAATGCAAAATACAGCATTTACAGGATACTACTTTCTTAAAATATGGGAAGAATGATACCCTAACACTGCTTAGGATCTGACCCCAAATCTAAAGAAAACAGGCAAAGGAATTGCACAAATACATTGGTTTTCTCTTGGATGCTGAGCAGAAAAGTCTCTGCTTGGACATAGTTAACAAATTCAGGGAGGTTCAAGTCCCACTCTTTTGTGGACCAAACTTTCATTCTTAATATAATCTCCCATGTCTAAAGATAAATAATGGCTTTTAAAACTAATGCAATGAGCAAAGAGATTCACATCAGCTTTTGCCTCATGGCACCAGTGACAGAGGTTAAAACTGCACAACAGGGTCCTGACTTCCATTCTCACCTCCACAGAAGCGGGCTTTGTTTGGCCCTATGATGAAGCAAGAAGGAGCTTTCATCTAGGAGGAACTTTCAGAAGAATATCTGCCTGTGAGGAATGACTCTTCAAACAACATTGAACAGGAGTAACAAGGGCAAATATCTCAGCCAACACTGTGTTTTTCTCAAACGAAATTAGGATAGAGGTGGCTAGCTTTATCTTCTGCCTGACTCTTCTCATTAAGGTAAAATTTGCTTAGTAGCTATTTGAAACCTCAGTGATATGTATATTTGAAACATATACACAATATTTTTAAATATAGGAAAATGAATACTGAAATTAATATGTGAATATATAAAAATATGTAAGCTTACATTAAATACTTTCATTTTTTATTGAAGAAGTTACTCCTATCTTTAACATTTCCAAAAATTTCTGTCTCAATATAGGTGAGAATTGTTGATCAGAATTCAGGTTCTATTGAACTCATACTTAAAAAAAAAAAAAAATAGCGTATATTTTTAATTGAAGTGTTAGGAAGAGTTCCAATAGGTTGCAGGGGTTTCCTGCTAACTGAAGAAATCATGTTCCCTTTTTTAAAGCTTCTGGAGCCGAAAATGCTTTCCATTTTTTCTCCTGGTAGAGCCACTGTGTCTCACCTCTCCCAAGTAAAATCCAGACTTGATACCAAATATTCTCCTTGAGAAAGTACAGGAAAATTCTGATATGCGTTTAGTGGTTTAAGTCAGCGTGTTTGAAGGCAACACTTTTCAATGGGAGGTTTCATTTAGCAGGTGCCTTGAAGCCTGCCAGACTCAGTTCTCGTCTACGCGGGAAAATGTCTCGAAGTCACTTTTCCCCAAATTCTCATTGCTGTCCATTAAATGAAAACTACCTCCTCCGGACACTGCTGGAGAGAAGTCCCTGTGCACAGCAGGGCTCATGCCAGAGCAGCCTTTGCTCACTCCCATGCTGGCTGTGTGCACAGAGGAGGTTGGGTAAGATGAAGTTGGAAGTCACAGATCCCTTTCACAGCAGTTTCTGAGCCTTCAAACTTTTTTTTTCTAATTGGAGAGAAGGGAAGGGCAGATTTTGAATATTTCAACATTGTCTGATTCAATAAAAAAATAATTTGTCATTTCAGATCTCTTTAACTTATGTGCTTGCTGAAAAACGTGGTCAAAATTGATAAATTTCCACAAAATATTTCTCCTTTGAGAAAGATGATAGACTGATGCATATATATTTCCCATTAGACCCAGCTGCTTTAGAGTAGGCAGCATTTAATGCTAGCAGCTATAATATACAGTCACCAGATTGCAGTTGCTCTGGGAGGACGAAGAGAAGAGATTACTCAGACAATGGAGCTCTTAGCTAGGAGCAATTAACACCTTGACTTGCTGCCAGAAATGAACAGTGTAGGGAGCAAATACACTGTTAAAAAAGTAATTAGCAGAAAGGATGCTCAGGGCTTTTCTGCTGCAAGCCCCAGGTAGAACAAGTCTCGGTAGTTCAGGCTGGATTCAGACAAGGATGTGGACTACCATGGTGACTCCTCCAAGCTAAGGCAGGTGGACATCAGAGAGGGTGCTGCAATTAGCCACTGCCAGGCAGTGGTGTGGCTCCCCTAATGCTGTCGGTTTGTCAGCAGTTTCCCAACTGAAGGCCCAGAAAGGCCTTTAGTCTCTGTTTCTGGATGCATTTTCCTCCCACCCAGCACTATTTGAAAGGAGGTTTCTTTTACCTCACAGCCAGATGTCTCCAACTCAAGATCTTGCTGGGGATGGAGTGAAATGCAAGTGAAAGTCCTCTGGGCTTGGTTTCCTTACGAAGCAGAAAGTACGTGCATGTTGATAGGCTCCAGGGTAAAACTGATGTTTTCAGGCAAATCAGGTATATTTTGCTTTAAAAGTGATTCTATATCCCAGGCAGCCATGGATGGAAATGATTTTGCCAATCCATCTTCGTACTTCTTAGATTCCTTGAAGTCAATGATATATTTATAGCTATAAAGTATGAATTGTTGGCAGTATTAATCAAACTGAAAGGAAGTCTTTTTTTCATTCCCTCTAGGAAGAGTGATTTGCTCTTCCTGGTGTACCCAAAGTTTGGCCGTCAGTCCCGAGCATACCTTTTCCCTTCCCTTGGACAGATGGCCTCAAGGTCCAGGTTAGTGTGATTTCAGTGGTGGTATCTCAGCTGTCACCATAACACCAGTTCAAAAGCAGCAGAAATCAGAGCCAACAAGAAAGAGCAGGAGTGAGATACTTCCTTCTTTTCCTCTTCATCTCTCTTCCTCCTTCCTCCTTCTGCTCAGGGGAAGAATGGAAGGATGTATGTCATGCCAGAAAGGCCTTTTGAGTTCCGTCTGGGACTCTGTGAAAAAGCAAGGCTTTGAGGCTCTTGAAGAGACCCTCCCTAAACTGATGTCTCTAGTTCCTTTATCAGCTGCAGGGCAATTGTGTGTTACCACGGCTCCTTTCTCTCCTTTGATCTTCCTTGCTCTAGAGTCCAGCCTTTGTTCATGTCTAGGTGAGGTGCGCAGCATCAGTTCATCACTTTCCATCTTTACAGCTTTTGGAGAGTTCAGAGTTTGGTTCAAGTCAGGTCAGGTGAGAAGAGACACTTTCTGAATACGAGGAAGATTTTGAATTCTTCGTTTTGCATTATTTGACCTGTATGCGTGTGCTACCTTGGACTCTATGCCCTTCTTACTTCTCTGGTCAAATCCTGCCCCTAAACAACTCAAAACAGAAGCTCATGGTGGAAAGATCTGGGAAACATTAACTAATTTTGAACTCTGGTTTAGAGAAGTTCTGAGAGAAACTCTCTAACGCAAGAGATAGTTCTGTTCAACCATATATGGTATAACAGTTAAACTCTTTTTTTTCTTTTTTTTTTTTTTTAATTCATACTGGTATAGTAAAGAGTAGAATGGCTTCCTAGTAATGTTGCAGTAAGAAGTAATATTTTACACAGCTCCTGCTGAAACAGAGAGGAGTCTCCCCACAGACCTCCCAGGTCTTAAAACCCTTGCTGAAGTCCAGATGGGATCCAAAGTCTGCTTTCAGGATTCGTCCTCCTTGGGACGATGACAGAGAGCTTTGTGTGACATTCACTCTGGCACCTTTCCCATTGCTGTCAGAAATCGGTGGCATTACCACCCTTGCAAAAAAATATCATTTCCTTTAAATCTTAGTCCATCTTTTCTGCAGATTGTTTTTACAAATCTGGAAGTGTATTTTTTTTCTTGTTTCATTTCCCATCCATACAGTTGTGCATAAAAAGGGAATCAGAGAAACAGCTTACTCTTTTGAGATGCTTTACTGGTAGCCATAGAATTCAAATCAAGTTTTGCAGCCACCCACAAGCCTGCATGACAAGCTACATAATACAAAACAATAACATCCCTTTGGGGTTTTGCCCTGTACTTAAAAGGCTTCAGATAGGTGACAACTGAAGACAGGAGATTTTCCTCTTACTTGGCTAATTACAGCTGCTTCAAAGCAAGCAGTAAGTGTCTCTGAATTTCTTAGTCCTTCTGCCGTTTTCACTACTGTTGCTATCGATCTTGGGTGCACAGTGACAATAATAGGACTTAGAGAGGAGATTTTCAAGGGTGTTCAGTGAAGACCTAGATATGCATGCCCGGAAGCCAGTGATAAAATGAGAACTTCTGAACATCTCACTTGAAAACCCTTACATCAGATTCTGTCCTCACTTACGTCCAGTGACTGCAGTCAGAGCAAGTTCTGGCCACTTGAGCAGGACAAGAGCTTGAAAAGCTGTACTTTGTGTTGCTGCCTTAGCCCTCCAGTACCCAACATGTTCATCATCCTGTGACAACACTGCTCTCCAGCGTGGTACAGAGCATTTAGTCGGGGAACAAAAATAGCTGTGAAAATGAGCCAATGAAAATATAGGAGGCACTACCAAGAGAGCTGCTATAGCTCAGAAGGTGTGTGAGACATTAAGCTTTAGATACTTGGTGCCTGTACTTAAACAGCTCTCATTCCCACATGGAAACTACTTGTGTGTAATTTTTAAGTCTCAATCTCACCAATGAAGAAAAACAGCCATACATTAAGCTGGAGTGTTAGGCAATGACTCTACAAGGTTCAGGTGCAGTGAGATGGTGCAGATGGAGCAAATGGTAGTTCTCAAATGTGACTTAGAGGTTGTGTGATGTTTGTATTTCCACCTTAATTTTGCAAGGGTGTATTTCTGTGTGGCTTTGGGGCAGCTCTTGCTGCAGGGATAGTCAGGGAGTGTTTTGCAGAAGGCTCTTCTGCACCAGTGCAACCATGACTACACTTCTGCTTTTTCCCTGAGATGCCTGGTCATTGGTTTGAACGGGTTTTTGTTTCCATTAATGACTCAGAATGGCTTTTCTTGCAGACAACCCTCCTTGTTTGCACGTAAATAAGGATATTCCTGTACAGACAACAGTATTCTTCAGTCAGTTTTCCAAATTCATTTTTTTTAACATTTCAGTGAGGAGAAGCAGTGGCGTCCCCTCACCAAGAGGACAATCACACACCACACAAGACAAACAGCGAATGGAAACAGCTCATACATTTCAATGGGAATTGCGCTGGGTCAAAATGGTCAAAAAGTGCAAACCAATCAAAGACTTCAGTTGGTTCACAGGCTGTACATGGTGGTGTGCTTAATAAGTAAATTAATGCATGTTGGAGTTTTCATAAGATAACTCAGGAACAGAAAAACCTGGATTACTCATGTAGCTTGTTCACAACAGATAACTCAGCTCTCAGCCACTGCAAAACTTTTACAGGGTCTTCCTGTGCTAGCTTCTGTGCAGAAGTCTGAAATTCAGACCATATGTTAAAGTGCTGTCAGAATACTGTAGGCTTACATTATGTATATATATCCAGAAACAGGTAGGAAAATGATATGCATTAGCACAAATTGCTCTTGAATTTAATGCAACTCCGTGGGAAAACCAAATGTGCTCTTTTCCCTGGCTGAACTATTTTTCAGTAAACCTTTAATAATATCTGATGCACACAGTGCACTGAGTAGCTGCACTAAAATGAACCCTGCAGTTCCACTTCATTGCATTTCCTGAGAGTTACATAGCAGTCCAATTCAAATAATGATTTTCCAGCTTTAACCTACTTGGATCCTAATGTACCCATGTAAATTCTAATTCTGAAGTGGTGTCGTGTCTCAGAATAATATTTCACATCACTGAAAATGTGTCTGTGCCATGTAATCAACACTGCAAACAGTAAGTTTTCAGGGATTTAAGTCTATATGAGCAGCCCTGTTTGTATATCCATCACTCTCCTCATGACCATCTTGGGGCTAGGTATCTGTTTTCCCCCAAAAAAGGATGAAGATGTTGTCCATTCACCTCATTGTTATGACATGAGCTCAGCTGAGCTGAGTTGAAGAAAAAGACACACAGCACAAGGCCAGGAAGGTTTGGAAGCACGGTATAGGCCAGACGGACAGTAATGATAGAAAGGCCCGGACTGCATGCCTCTACCTCTGGTGTGTTTCTACAGGATAATTATGAGGATACCATGCAGGCCATAGCTGAAACAGAAGTGATGGCCTTGGTATAGGAATTGAGATTACATGGATTATGCTGTACAGAGGTAAAATGAGAAGATAAACATGTTTGCGTCAGGCCTGGGAGATTCTCTGTTAGTCGAAGTGTCTGAGACCCAAAGGTCCTGGAGCTCAGCCAGGGTTACCAAGCCTGATGTAGACTCTGCTAAATGAAGATGTACAACAGTGTGACAGAGGTGCACAGATCAACATGAAAGACCTTTCTGGTATAAAAATCTGCTTAATTTATCTGTCTATCTAGCCCAACTGATGAACAACTCTGACCACATGCTTTCAAACACTTGAGCAGGACACTCCAACTGTAGACTAACTGCTCTAAAAGGTCCACAATTTTCAGACAAAAGTATGACCGGGAGCTGTAGGAAGAGTAAATGACAAAAGAACAACAGGAGAAAGAGAAATATACAAAAGGATTTTTTTTTTCCATTGCTGACTGCCAAAGTGTAGAAAATAAGAGAAATTTGTCCTACGGAAGAGATTGTCCAAAGCAGATGAGGTAGTCACCTCTGACTAGATATGAGACTTCATATGGCTAATATCTTAACCAAAGTGCTTAAACTATGCACCTGCATATAGGGAATACGAACTTTGCATACTGCAGATACTTTACTAGCAGTGTAATGTAGTTTAAGGTGTGGTCAGGAAGGAGAACCAGTGAAACGTGGGTGGTATTGAGGTCCTAGGGGCTCATCTGATCTTGACAAGTTTGGCGAGTAGGCTGGTAAATAGGAGGGGAGAAATCTTATTTCCTCTCTTCACACACTGGCCATTTTCTGTTGAAATGTTGTGTCCAGAACTGTTCTGCCACAGTTCAAGCAGAATGTCAGAAGGTGGGTTAAAGATTAGAAAAGAGCTGCAAGAACAGAGATTTGGAAGACACATCAGTGAAAGACTTGGGAGGTAGATCTGCGTTATGCAGAAAAGAAGATAAGTAGATCAAGTAGTGCAACAGCTTGCACAGAGAACAGAAAGTATGACCCAAGAGCTAGGAAATGAAAGTAGGCATATTCAGAGCAGAAATAAAGCACATGTTTTTGAGTGAGATTAATGACTGCAGTAACTTATCACCAGCTCTAACAAGTTCTGGAAGCTATAAAGGAGAAGTAAAACTAAGAGAAATTTCATATAGATTTGGTGACAGATAGTGTATGGAATTGGCCTGGGAAAGAGAAACAACTGCAAGATTATTAGTAGAGTTTAGGCACTAATACAGAAAAATCTAACCTAGAAGCAAATCCGGTACCTTTTTGCTACATACTGATATTCTTGCTGTCAGAAGTTAATAATGCAAATCAAAGAAGAAGCGAATTTGGCTACAGTTTAAAAGTCTCTCTAGAGCACAGAGGAGTGGGATGCTGCAAGGCACAACAGTGGTAGAGACAATTAGAATTAATGAGCAGCAGAGGCAGTGGCATTCCAGCTGGAAGGCTGTGCCCAGCCCGCTGCCGACCCATGCCTACGCCTAAATGTTAATGGCCTGGCTCCCTAAGGCACAGCTTGCAGAAAAAGCACTGAAACAGAAGGGAGGCCAAATGTTTTGTCATTTTCCTCCAGTCTTTTACTAACTCGGTGGATGGATATAAGCAAAATAACAGTCTTGGCATTTGTCTTTGCTCAGTTTGAATCATGGTTGCAGGCCTTAGCAGAACTTGAATTCATTCAAGTTTACCTTGATTTTTTGCAGAGGGACTCAAGAAAGAGCCTCAGAATGACCATTTACAGGTCATTCTGAGTCACATAGGATGGGCTTGTGAGGTAGCTATGGTTCAGTATTGAACAAAATATTAAATAAAAATGTAGCCCAGAACAGTTTAGACATGAGGGGACGAGAGCTCCTTTCTAGATAGATCTGTTCTGGGTGCACAGTAACCAGTGTGGGACATAAGAGCTCAGTGAAAGGTGAAATTAAAGGTACGTTTTCTGAATGAGATAACCTTGTGACGTGGAGGTCTTGTTGTTCCAGCGAGTGCATCAAAGTCTAGCTGTGGCCTCACTGGGGATCAACAAAGAGCTGCGGTGAGACAATGAGCTGTAGCAAACATCCTGGTGCAAAAATTTGATGGCCAGGGCTGGTTGACAAGCAGATTATTTTGGCAAGGCCAGAAAATGGTAATGTGCAAGCCTGCCATTGAATGAGTTTTTTTTTAATGGTATGGTGATCCAGAAGAATTGGTACTTAGACCAACTGTGCAGAAAGTAAACAGGGCATTACTGCACCATGAGCAAGGGACCGTACGTGGTGCTTGGTCTCTTTTTTCAAAATGAGTCTACAGAAATGGTGCCTCATTCTTACTGTCAGTAATGATTTCTGCATCAACTATATTGGTCCTGTAGAAGTGACTTTATTCTAATTCCAGCTATTCTGGTAAGCAAAGCATACTGCTTTGCTTTTGGCAGATTGAAAATCAAAGCTGTTTCTCAAGAAAACACATTGCAACAAAAGTCCCTTTTTGAAATTGTCTTAAATTTTTCTACCAGATATACTAGACAAAAAGATCTGCTTAATTTAGTTTTCAATTTGTGCTCCATTTTACCTTTAAAAAATGCAAAATCCATTTTCCTCACTTTCAGTTTTGATTTTTCACATTTCTACTTCTCTATCATTTCATACTTTGAAGAAAGAAAAGAAGAGAACACAAGAACATCAATTTCTTCCAAAAGCCTATTCTTATTCTTCTGGTCCTCTGTTTCTGTGGCAAAGAGTAAATAGAGGCAAGAAAATGGAAGAAAACAAAGTAAAAGAAATCAAAAAGAAGAAACTTTTTCAGACCTGTAACAAAATTGATTAAAGCATTCATTATGAAGCGTAAGAAACCTTTCCTTTCTTTGTAAGTTGAAATATTTTTAAAAAAGAGAAAATAAATGTTTTCATGCTTTCCTAAAATAAAATTACAATTGGAAAGCATCTGTGATGTTTTTGGAAAGTATTCTGGTAAAAAGTGTGAACCGGTCCTGCTCTCTGTCAGTGGTAGCAGCAGCAGCAGCATTAATAACTCTGAAGGCCAAATACTAATCCTAATTACAGTTCTGCAAACCTATTATCCCCATGTCTTGCCATACTGACATATATACGTACCCAGCACCCTAAGGACATTTCACAGATGTCCTTAACAGCCATTTACTTTTCTTGCTGAGGATCACAACTCATTTTTCGTAGCACTATTGGTCCCACTGAGTGAACAGAACTTGTTCTTGAGTAGTGTCAGCTCTACCATTCCTACTGACAGATACGCTGAGTAAGAATGATATTTAGGCATCTTACTGGGAGCAAGATTTGTGATGTGTGCAGTTTTTTCTTCACTTTCCTTCATTTTTTTTTCCTCCTCTGCCTCCCTTGGTCTTGCTATTGGACAGAGAGAACTTGCTATGACTGCCTATGAGACACAGGACTCTCCATTTAGTCTTCTGTGCAGGAGCAGGGACAGTAGGAATTACTCTAATTTGTCTCTCTGTAACTGCCTGAGCTCATTCACATTATATGGTTTGGTTTTGATAAAAATCACAGTTTAGAAAACATTTGTTAATATTTTTTGTAAAATGTTCAAAGATACATACTTCATGTGACAAATAATTCCCTTTTCCTGTGTCAGTAGTTTCAATGAAAATAAATCTCTCCATTAAAAAGACATTTTGATGAAAACCTTTATTCTCTTGCAAGTCTTTCATCCGCACTCAGCGCTTGCCCATGCTTACTGAGGCCAAACAAGAAAGGTGCTTTGGTTTGCACCTCCTGAAGTCAATAGGACTGCTGATGTCAATAGGACCTCACTTTAAGCAATCCACATCACAGAATTACTTTGGGGAAGAAATGGTGCCATGCCATCAGTCTTGCACATCAACACCTATGGGGGCAAAGCCATTGTGTGGCCAGCAGTGGCCTTTGGCGATGACCAGCCCAAAGGCAGAAGACAGTTCTCCATGGCTCTTTCCACTAGCTGTGGTTCAGCTCCTCCAAACTAAAAGCCCACATCTGCCATGGCCTTGGCAGAAACGACTTTGGAGGGGCCAAAGATTATGTGGTGGCTTGAAACCTCGCAGCTGAGCAAGACTTTCAACAGGGAAGTGGCTTCTGTTGGTAACCAGAGCCATGTTTTTCAGCAGTCTTCAGTTCCTGCATGTAAGTATTGCCTTTTATTGCTCCTTGCCTTCTATTCCACCTCGCTTTGCCCCTATCAGTGGAAAAGGCACTGAGAAGATAAGGTGTCACCTCCAGAGAAGAGCTGGGCATAGATCTGTGGGGCCTCAAAAGGCAGGAAAAATTCCTCTCCTCCCTCTGTAGCTGACTCAGCCAGAGGAGGTTAGGTTGGTCCACAGTCCTGCGCAGGATCAGTCCCTTGTGATGGCCCAGATGTCATCTTCAGGACAAATCCATGCTGCTGCTGAAGTGGGTTTGTTTTCTCATTGCAGCCTTTCTGCACAGAGGCAGTGTTCATGATAAATGGAAACAGGAGAAACTGAAAAATTCACCCCTCCACCAGGTGCCACTTTAGGGCTCCTCAGAGCTCTAGGTGATCCCTGCAGCTCCTCACAATGCCCAGTGACCATGGCTGGTGACCACCTAATGAAGCTGGCAAGAGCTTAAAGTTGCAATGCAGCTGTGCTCAGGTAGCATTCTCATGTTAAGGAAACAAGGCTTCCTCAGCCACCTGAAGGCCACAGATATGTTTGCCTTACATGTGTATTTTACACCAGGGGAGATCACGTTTTTAATTCACAGGTTTATCAGAGAACAGATTGATTTCTAACTCATTTTTATAGAGAGTTTTCAGAATTTATAGTATTTTCATAGTGCTTTCATTGCCAATTTTTTTTCCCTTATAATTTTCTCCTTCTAAAGTGTGCATTTGCTATTGAGTGAATAAAAAATACTAATACATTTCAAAACAAAATCATACTCTGACATTCCCCAGAATATGCTCTTTTACAAAATTTGAATATTTTGACATTTGTTTTTATTCTCACCATGTAGTGTGTGGCTGGGGCGTTGCTTATCACATTGTGTCCATATCCATTGCAGATATCCATTGCAGAGCAGAGAACAAATGATTTCCACTTCGCTTGGAGGAGATGGGAAGTTCGGTGATAACTAAACCTACAATCTTCCGGGCGTCTCTTTTCACTGCAGGATGCCATCCCAGTGACTTCATGAGTGTATTCACAGAACAATCTGCACAGTTGCTTCAGTAGTGCCCCAAAACCCTTCATGGAGATAGAGTCAGTTGTCAAACATGCACTGTTTTATATTTTTGAAGATTTCAGATTTAACTTTAAAAATTTGTTTAGGAAGCTTTCACATCATACTGTTAGATAAATAGAAGAAGAGGCAGGGAAAATAAAGCCTATACTGTGTAAGAGTTACTAACAAAATTCCCTCTGAATGTAAAGTGCTTCTTAAGACTTACCGTCACTGATTTCTGGGGCAGAGACATCAAATTTCAGAAATTATAGCAAATTGCACAGCCAAAGGCCATCTTTATTCAATAAAACTCTTAAGCACATGCTCACCTTTAAAGCCAAGCCTGTGCATACATGCTTTGCTGATCACAGTCAGTAATTTTGAATTTAATTTGTTTTTTGAGGTCAGATGTTAGATTCTGACATCATGGAAAGGGAGAGCATTATAGGAACAGTAGCAGCTGGAAAAGCTGATACGTGTTTTAACCCAGGGGAACATACATCACAGGTATTGTACATGCTGTTAGCACTTAACATGCTTAGTAAACGTATTGTTGAGAAAGTTCTTCAGCTGGTGGTGACGCCAGATTCAAATGTACTGCAGATGGAAAAGAGGAAGGAGGCACTATGCATTTGTGTGACTTGCACCATGGTAAGGGACACGGAGCAAGGGGCTCCCCTGGCTGGTGCCAATGGCAGAGCTAGACAAGTGTTGGGCAAAATTGCACCTGGGCATTACAATATGGGCACACTGCAGAATTTCACCAGAGGCAGTGTGTGTGAATGGCTAATTGCACATGCAACTTTCTTTGTATTACTGAAGTTACCAGTACTGTCAGCATTTTCCTTTGTACAAGATTCAGCATGGAGCTGGAGTATCTTTGAGCTGATTTCTGCTCAGCTCAATGCAGAGCTGGGTTAATACTGGTGATCTTTAGAGATGCTCAACATAACTGATAGTTTTCTGGAACTGGTGAAGCTGCAACAGAGCCAAAAGAGTCTGGGAAGTCCTGTGGAAAGTGGCACAGGACCAGCTTTTGCAATTCTCAACCAATCACAAGCACATTATTTCTCTAAATTGCATTAATGTCTGATGTCATTGCCAGATTGAGCACTGTGAAAATTAATTTCAATCTAAAATGTTTTGATTCTATGGTAACTGTTAGAAACTGTTATGAATACACCTTCTTAAGGGCCCAGGAATATCAGTGGAAAGACTCACTATGACTTTGGCTTTGCCTATAAATCTTTGGCTCCATCTTAGAATGCAGCCTCCTAAAATGGATGGAAAAGGCCAGATTTTTCACTCCAAGTTTTTGTTTTTACTTTTTTTCCTCTGTCCCCATGTCCATACCTTTTCTGCCATAAGGTAGATGCAAGTTTAAATGCAGAATGGGAAGGTGCCCAAATACTGCAGGCTTTTAAGAGCAGATTAGACATGAGCACTCAAGTTGGGAATACCTTCAGTTTGTTTAGCCAGCTCTGCCTTGCAGCAGGGAAATAGACCTGCTAACCTCAAAGTCCTTTTGTGAGCCCTCCAAAGCATAAATGCTGTTCTTCTGGGTAGCACCTCTCCATCCGAATTCACATTTATTTCTCCTGAGCACAGCAGTGCAGCAGGGAAATAGACCTGCTAACCTCAAAGTCCTTTTGTGAGCCCTCCAAAGCATAAATGCTGTTCTTCTGGGTAGCACCTCTCCATCCGAATTCACATTTATTTCTCCTGAGCACAGCAGTGCATGCAATCTGCCACAGCCCTCCTTTGGGATGGGCTGCCTGTTTAGTCTCTAGACCACTGCCAAAGAAAACATCATTAAGCAAAGCAGGCATTTGACTCTGTCTTCTGCCTTGCAGAGAGAAAATAACTCCCTTGGCCTCACTGAAGCTGCTGATCTTCGGTCTCTGCTGTCATCCACTGCATGCAGCCTTCCGTCTGCTGAAAGGTGACTGCAAACTTGGGGAGGTTTTAAAGCTCTAAGTCCACAGAAAATTATGTAGGAAGAGGGATGTGCTTGTGCCTTACAGTTCTTCTCAGGTGCTAAAAAAGGCATTTGTTTCCCTAACCCCTGCCACAGCTGGAAACGTGAGCTTTCATGTATTGTCTCTATAATGTGGCTGGATAAGGACTTCAATTTTCAGTAAAGCAGCATGACTGTCAAATGGAAAGAAAGAAAGAAGCAGTGACAGCTGTAATTGTTTACATGGCCAAGGGTGTGGGGTGTCTGGTCTGGGATGCTTAATGCATTTCATACCTAGGGAAACTAAGGCACAGAGAGGTGACATGGTTTGTGGAAGGATACAAGGCAGGCTACTGATGGAGCACCTCAGAAATCAAGGATCTGTGTCCCTGTGGAAACTGCTCCAAAACCCTGCTTTCCTCTGATCTCTGCCCTTAGACACATGGATTGTCACCTCCAGCTCCGTGTCCTCCAGATGTTCAGCCCCAAATTACAAAGGTCTTTTCTCTCACAAGTGGAGTCCACTGGGGCTCTTTCTCTTGCCCTGAATAAGGGACATGGGGCAGTTTGCGGAGATCTGGCATCAGCCTCCAGACTGATGCTCATTAAGCGTTGCTCGAGCCTCTGTTTCCCCTTTCCTGCCAGAACGGGGATACAAAGTGCCTTCCCTCAGTCCCACACCCATGGAAAAGTCTTTGCTACGTGCTTCATCTGGAGCTGCGCTGCTCTGAATTTCTGGATACCACGGACCTGCTTCCTACTAAATGGGTGAGGGACAAAGGGCAGCCACCCTACTGAGCTCCACTTCTTTCCCTAGTGCCCCAAGGCGATGAGAGTCAAGGACAGGTAAGGCAGCCGGACATCCAGCTCTTCAAAGAAAACTCACAGCCCTAGCATGGTTGTTTTTCTTTGCTTTGCTTCATGCAATATCCATCCCTGCACTTAATGTTTAGGGGCTGTTGACTTACCTGCTCATGGGGTGCATGCTGCGCTGTGCCCTCTGCTCACCCTGCTCCTGCCACTCCTCTTCCTGCAGCCTATTTCAGCAGCATGACAGCAGCCAATTTTGGTAAGGGTGCAACCAACAGAGCAATAAGGCTTATTGTTCAGATCCTGCACAGCTCTCATAGCGATTTTCTTGCCAGTGCCGCGTGCCGTGGCTCCTTTCAGAGGCAGAGATGGTGGGCACAGGCTGTGCAGGGGGAAAAGGGAGGGCAGGGAGCGGAATGGCAGCAGAGCAGGAGGAGGCAGCCATCTGTCCTCTCGCTGTTTCCCCGGGCTGCCGGCCCCTTCATGCCTGCAAAGAGGAGGCGGCTCAGCCTGGACCGCAGGTCAGTGCTCAGCTCAGCTGCTCAGCCGCTCTGCTCACCTCTCAGCCTCCTCCCTGATGAAGCTGCAGAACTGTGCCCAAACATTCGGATTACAATATAACATCTTCCTTAGTTCAGGTGGAAAATAATTCAATCGGATCCTCAGACAGGGAATCAAATTTATATGGAAATGTCATAAACGGCTGCCCTTGCTTCTAAGTATCTATGGCTACACTCAGCAGGTTTGATTGATGATGTGATCACTGTCCATACCAAACAGTCACAGAATCATAAAATACATGGCCAGCCAGCCATCCCACCCCTCCAAACTTTCCAAAGACTAACCCAGTGCTTTGTTGCAGCACAAAAAACCTGAGAGATATGTCATGCATTCAAGCCAGCTCTGAAATGCATGGGAAACAGCCAAAGATTGCTTGATATGCAGGTAGGGCAGATCATTATCAAAACAGACAAACAGAACTATTATGAAAAGTTCCTGTAGATTAATTATAGATTATAAGGTATCAGTTGTTATTTAAATAATTAGAGACAAGTATACACATATACATTTGTGTAAACAATACATATAATGTATATGTACATATCTGTTCGTATATCACAGCTTTCATTTATCTACTCTGTGGCTGTCAGCCCTCAAACTGTGTTTGAAAGATAAAAAGAAAATGGTAGGAGTGTGTGGATGTTGCATGTGGCACAGTATTATGAAAACTGATTTTTGAAAAGAGCAAAGAAGGCAGAAGAGCAGAGTTCATCATGGCTCAGCAGGAGGAAGGGCAGAGCATGAGAGGCTTTGACAGAGTACGTGTGTGCCTCAGCTCCGGTGCCCTCCCCTGAGGTTCAGGAAGCTGCTGGGAGGTCAAGGTCTGAACACCTTTAGAAAGATGGTCTTATTTGCTCTCTTCTGCAATTGCTCACACTTGAAATCTCTAGCTTCTCCATCATGCCAGCATGTTGGGAGAAATTCTGAAATGGAAAAAAAATAGAATCATAAAGTACTGTAAAAAAAGGCAGTTATTCAAGGTAGAGCACAGTTAGTTACATTTGTCTCCAAGCTAGTCCTGATGTGCAGTGCTCCAGACCAAAAGAAATGTGCACCTTGTTGCCCTCCACTCTCCCCACATAGACAGGACAAGGTAAGGGAGCGACTTCCCAGAATTTTTTTAAAGAGGATGGGGAGGTGACATGGACAGAGAACTGAAGGTGTCTATTCATGCCCTCTGGAGAGACCAGACATCAGTGTTGGAGGAGCTGAGACAGCCTATCACACCGAATTCAGCCGGTCTAGGAAGACTGTTTGACTGGAGTTATTCAGCCTCTCTGAATAGCTGGGCAAAATCTGTCCATCTCAAGTCCTCTGGATGAGAAAGGGTATTTTATGGGTTTTGTAGTGTTTAATCAGATGGAGAAACATCCTTGCTGTTTCCCCCAAGGGACTTACTGCAAAAGGAATCTTAAATATGTGCAGTGTAACAAAGTAATGTTAATCACTTAACTAATGACAGTTATTATGAGGATTTTCTGTAAATTGGCTATAGATACTAATTATTGTTAATCAGCATCATTCTTAATACTGTACTTTATTCTGAAAGCTCTTGCGGGCTTTGTTCTTTAGAAAGATGTATTCAGCGCTGCTTTCAGAAGTACTATGGCTCCACTCACATTAATATCTCAGTTTAGTTTCTTTTTGTTTCGTGGATGTGATGGCTTTACATGTAAATGTATGAATGCTTGAATATCACATACCGTACCACCCTCTTCATAGTGGGACTCATTAACAGTGGGCCTAATTTCTCTTTAAGTCTTGTTCAAGCATTTTTATCAGTTCATTACGATAAAAATATAATGGATTGTGTTTTTCTGCTGGGTGATAACAGAAGTTGTGCTCGTAAAATGGCTCCACCTCAGTGATAATCCACAAATTAAAATAATAAACTGGCCCTGACAAACATTTCAGGATCTGGAAGAAGTCATTACAGCTCAAGTTTCATGTCCTGATGACATGCTAACACCAGCCTCATTGGGAAGGGCACCACTTCACTGCGTTACCAACTGCAGTGCGATAGAAGCTCGGCTGGATGCGGCAAGCTCCTGTCCCAGCAAAAGTAAAACCTCTGCTGAGCAGTGCAGGCCACTGGGAGAGTGATGTTCCCCGCTGCAGACAGAGCAGCTGAGCTCCTCATGAGACTCTATACGCATCAGGCCCCGGAGAATTCAGCGTTAAATAATGAATGTTGACTCTGCTGTGGCGGGATGCTCCCAATGCACCTCACAGGACAGGGGCTGCTCCTGAGCTTCAGACCGATGAAACTCCAGCACTGCAGCTGTAGAGGGAAGTGAACAGGAGGAGTGACTTTGTGGGGATGAAAAAGCCCATTGGATGTTTTTTGAATGACAGAAAGAAATGCAACCTCTTGCTCAGTGAGTCCTTTTGAGGTGCCCAAAGACACAAGGAAGGAGCAGGAGAAGCAGAGACAGTCCAAGGCTGGGAGTGGTGTCCACAGCAGGTTGATGCTCCTTCCAGCTTCAAGTTACATCTGCAGTGCTGGTGGCTGCCCCTCCCAGCCCACACAGTTTATTCCTGAAGAACAGATGAGGTGTGTGGGAAGTTCTCCTGGAAGCACTACTTTCCTCTCCTCCCCATCAGCTACGCTGCTTCTCTCTTCCCAACAACACGCTGGAAACCTCTGTCCTTTTCTCTCTCTTTCTTAACAAGAGAAAGGAAGCAGCTAATATGCAGATTTCTTTGAGCACATATTGGTTGAATTCCTCAAGTTTAGGAGTTTGCATTTCCTCATCTCTTACATCAAAGACTGAAAACTCCTTGACCTCGCTGGGACATTGCATGGGCAGGTTCACACAGGAGGAGGCTCACACAGAGCGCACAGATAGCACGAATCACAGGGCTAAAGATAGGCAGGAACCAAATCCTTATGAAATGTGAAAGCCTATATACTACATACTTTAGGAGTTCTATACTGAACAGATACTTGTAATGCAGCACTTCAAAGCATGCCCTGAGGATACCACACCAGTGCTACTTCTATACGCGGCCATGTACACACGGTGTGTGCACAGTGCAATATCCTGCTCCTGGCTACTTCCGCTGCATTTTCATTTGCTGGTCTGCAGTGCATGTACCTAACAGCTTGGTGTAGGTACTCACACATAAAGCCTGGGGCAGGAGTGCCCTTACCGTTTTCAAGAAAGCTCATTGCTCTATTGCCTCCGTTTCTGCCTGGAAGCAGCATTGAGGCATCCTTCTTGTTCACTCCTCACAGTCTCCTAAGGGGAGGCTGAAATCAGGAGAGAGGAAAAACCCAAATAACTGAAGAGGGCTGGGAGCTCAACCTTACAAAGCGGTTTCTGATACAGACAAGGGGAGAAACACCAAGCGCTGTCTCGCCCCGCCACCTGCACACACCCCGTGCATGGGCTGAGGAGGAAATCTCCACCCCAGCAGTTGGGTGAGTATGGATGCTCTCTGTTCCTGTGGCTGCCATCCCTCTTCCCCAGCATGTTTCCATGGCAACCAATCCACCAGGCTTGATTCAGCAGTGCCAGGACCTGCCCGGTCCTATGGGTGCTAGCTGTAGACTCTGCCCTAGAGTGTTTTTGTCTGCGGAGCAGAAGCAGGCGCCTTGGGGCTGGTCTGGGCAGGCAGCCAGGTGTCACGTCCCTAGGACCACAGGCAGGTAGCTTTTCTCTGGCAGGGGGGTTATTTCGGAGAGTTGTCCCCATGCATCGCTGAGCTCCCCTCTCACTAGCTCAGTGTTCCTGGCACTCCCCGCTTCAGGCTCCCAGCTGCAAACCAGCGGGATATGAGGCTCAGGATGCAAATCAGGAACAGCAGCAAGTAAGTCTGGAAGGATGAGAGTGAGGGAGAAAGTCTGATGGGAGGAGGGCGGGGGAATAAAATGCTTCATGGATCAGGCTATCTGCAGAGGCAGCAGGGAACCCAGCCTAGGAAAAAGGGAGGGGCAGTAGGAAGAGACAGTACCAAAAACTGAGCAAATGTTTTCTGAGCATCCCTGCACGCGGTGGAGTAGACAGACAGGTACGTGAGCAGAAGAAAGATTAATGGGCAAGTGAGGGGATGACCTATGCATTCCCCAAGGAGGTAGCCAGCCTGCTGTCCCAGCACTGCCCCATCCACAAGCGGTGGTTGCACACAGAGAGAGGAGTTGCCTTTCCCTGGGTCCCACAGCAGGGCTCTGCATCCAGCACACAACTGGCCCCACAGCACTGCCTCCACCTCAGCGTGGAAAACAGGGGGGGAAACACAGCTGAAAGGGGAAAGCACTAGGCAGGTGACTCAAGTGTCTCTTCTGCTGTCGGCCCCTTTGGTAAACAAGTTGCACAGACTGCCTGTCATTCGATCTCCATTTCCAGAACAGGAATGACAGCACATCCTTATTTCCAGGGACACTGTGAGAGGAAAATCTTGTAATCTGGAAGACTCATCACCCTGCAGTAACAAGGTTTATTCATGTATAAACCTTCTCATATAGAGCCTCAGTGTAGCCAAGAAATCTCTTGCCTCTTCAGCATTTGCAGCTGGTGGGCATACAAGGGAAGAATTTATTTTGGGACCTGAGGGGCCTCCTTTTGCTGCTGGCTGCTATGATGGTCTCTGGAAATGTAGTAAGGCAGAGGAGCACAGGGAGGAGAGGAAAAGGCTGTGTCTGTAGCGCGGCACGTACCACCAGGCTGTGGAAGTCACTGCCACTGGGCGTCACTGTGCCCATGAGTTTAGCAAAATTGAAGAAGTAAGCACTCTGACACGCACAATGGAAATGTTCAGGCTTGCAGAGAACCATGGTCTTGTTAGCTGCTGTTTTGGAAGTCAAGTCAAACCCTCAGGGGCTTCCCTGTGGCCAATTATCCCATACCTACCTTCTTACACTTTGCCTACTTGTCCAGAGGGCTGTGGCCAGCAGCGGGGTGATAGAGCACTGTTCTTGAACCTGGTGCCTGTTTAAGGTGTCCCTCCATTCTTTAGTAGCCTTTTTAAAAATGCTGTCAGGATCAGGGTGGTCTAAGTGACCTCTTGTACAGGCTCCATCCTCTTCCCCATCCCAGGAAGAGGGACAGGGCCCATGCCTTAGTTATCGACATTGAAATCAGGCAAAAGCTCAGTGCATCTACCACTTACCATCTTATTTTTGGAGGGCAGGTTTTCACAAGTTGCCAGGATCCTGAAAGCTGCTGGAGTGTTGTCGGTGACTGATTAAGCCTGCTTAAATCCATGCAGAGGAGAAGCAATGAAACTGATACAAAGTGAGGGAGCGTGTGGGGTAAAGGCACTGGACTAGCAGCAGTGCCATGGCAGGATCGCTTTTTGTCAATGGTGGGATTAAATATACAGCCAGGCTGCTGTACTTGTGAAAAATGTCACCTTTGCAAGCACTGCTCTTGTCCTTCTTTCCTCTCTTGGTGGATCCATCTGTGGCTCCCGTATTGCCACTTACTGGTGGGAACCAGCCGTATAAAATGTAATCCGCTCATTTCACCTGCACCAGTATTTCCCATGAGGGTCCTGCTTAGCTACCACCAAACATCCACCTTTCTATTCATAGTTCATCACCCTTCCTCCCAAGCCTTCTCTTCATCCTTAAAACTGCTTCCATGCCAAGGGCTAGCCCTGGACCTCACCAGAGGCCAACTTTGCATGTGAGGAGTAATTCACCCTGAGATCCTCCCCTTTTTCTTCATCATTGGTGTAGCATGCTCAATTTCCACCCAACAACGGTAGTTCTCACACCAAACACCAACACCACCGGTAAAATATTAACATACCACACACGTTTCAGCAGACATTAGCAGTGTCACAGCTCCCCACTGCACAGCACATCTCAGAGGGGTTTTGCATCCCGATGTGCAAATTTCTCTTCCCCCAGTAATCAAGAAAAGATTTTTCAGTGACAAAGCCCCACAAGCCAGGCAGGCTTGCTGCAGTTTTTGTGAGAAGAAGCAGGAGGAAAGCTTGGTCTGAGCATCTGGATGAGACAGCAGTCAACGTGTTGAGATGGGGAGAACAGAAAATTTTGCTGCTCCATCCGTTGTCCCAGCTAAACCACGCTTTTTTTCCGGGCCCCTGTGTGCCAACAGACAGCACTCTGGAGCAGCGGTGCAGCCCCCCGGCATTGCTGCCTGGCCCGCTCCCGCAACAGCCATGCTGTCCGGCCCCATCACCCAGATCACCCTGTGGCTGGAGGTGCAGCCAAGGTGTGGGAGAGGAATGCAGCAGCTTAAAAGCAGCTGGGGAAGAACAGAAAAAGGCCAATGAAAGACAGCAGCCATTTCAGTGAAATTACATTACTCGTTTTCATGGTCAGTACTTAAGTAATGGTAAAACTGCATACAATGCTGTAAATCTCTCCAAGAGCATAAGCATATGGAAAGTATTGTGGTATAAATTAAGTTCATAAATTATGGTTTCTCTGTTTTCACTCAGTCCTTCCTTCTCTTCATGATTAATACCTCACTTCTACCTCATTTCATGGGCTTTCTGCTTTGCCATACGGAAGGCATGACAGCAATGAATCCCAAAGGACTCATATTTTTCTGCAGAAGGACTTTTGGGCTTTTCAGGTATCATCAAGAACAGAAAGAAAACAAAGACCTGTGCTCAAACAGAAATGGATGGCCATGTTGTAAAAGAAATACCATGTGCTAATGCCTTTTCAGAGCTGGGGCTCATGCTTTGCTCCTCGCTCCCAGGTCGGGGCAGGTGATACAGTGAGCTGGACATTTCTGTGGTGCTCCCATGGGAAACCTCAGAACTTGCTGATGAAGCCAGTTGTGGGTTGGAAAGGGTCAGCAGAGGCAGTTTTCTCATTCGAGATGAGGTGCAGCTCTGAGGCACGCTGCCTTCAGGCTGCTTGCAAGGTCTCCAGTTCCCAGTTTGCTGCTGCACCATCCATGGTTTTGTTTCTCAGTCTTCCTATCCTCCTGGTCAGGGTGTTCAACACACCTGCTTTTGCAGCAGCTTCAAGTCCTCTGAAGGGCATTGTCCTTATCTGCTTTGACAAGAAGTCTTTATTGCAATTTGTGCTACACCAGGGCTTACATCTGCTCAAGATCTCCTGTCTAGAGCTGGTCAAAGAGCAGATTTCATATCTCATGAGAAAATGTCAACATTTAAATGCTTTTATTGTAAAGGAGGCAGAAAAGGGTAAATTTATTTCTTTTTACTTAAATTATGTTCTAGGGAGATTCGCTGAGCTTTGATCCTTCTCTCTTTCCTCTTTTCTCTTTATTGCTTCTCCATTAAATAAGGTAGACATCACTTTGAATAATATAATAAAATTGTCAGTAAGAAATAATTTCAACTTTGGATACAGAGGCTATACAGGCATATTTGATGTGCTTTTGATGACAAAACTCATGCAAGTGGTGAAGAATATATTTCTGTGTTGATGAAGTGCTATGCCCCCACAAAAAAAAAAAAAGAAAAAAAAAAAGTTTTTCCGGACATCTGTGCTCAAACCCTTTCTAGCATGTATTTTGGCAATCAAGGTGAGCCTCAGTTCACGTAGGAGCTGTCTTGCTGCTGAGCTGGGGCAGAGCATTAGGAGAATGTTGAGTCTGCCTTGGTTTAATGAAACCACTTTATCTTCCTGACCAAGATGAAGGCTCAGCCCTTCTCCTGCCAGATACAGAAGACAGAAATGGATGGAGAGGGAGAGGGGAGACGAAGTGTGCGATTTTCCCACTGCAGTCCCTGGAGGGGCATATTTCTGCAGCCAGGGTAAGTTACAGACAGAATCTGTCTGAAGATGGGAATAATTTTTTGAGGTTTCCCTCCTCAATAGTTTCATATTTTCCATGCAGAGAGATGGGGTTGGGATATTTCCCTTTGGAGGTCTGTGGGTCTTTGAAGTGGCTTCATAAGTTTAAAATAGATATAAGGCAGAATGAAAAAGAGGCGACTTACACTATATCCTTTAATATGACCAATAGTACAGATTCCTTTGAACAACTTATTGCAGCATCAACGCCGTTCTTGACCACTTCTGCCACACAAGGGTTTTCTATATTAGCTTTCAATACCCTGTATATTCCATATAGACTTCAGTGTGTATTTCTGACTGCTTCTTGGCCTTGTAAATGAGCCTCTTGCTTGGCATATGGATTATAGCTGTGGGCAGAGAGGTTGCTTCAAGAACATAGCTTTTTCTGAGTATTACATATGGTTTAGCAGAACCATACCTAGCTCACCTATTGCTTCTATCAGGTGGCATTATTTTCACAGCAGTCACTGAATTATCTGTAGTAACAGAAATGAGGGTCAGTTATTCTTCTTCCAGTTATCCCTGAATTTAATTTAGTTTGTCGATCAGACTCCAGAGCCTCAAATAGCTGCCCTGCAAATGAGAAATGTGTCATGCAAAATTATTACTTTTGGCCTCAAACTTTACACAACCAAGGTCTAAAAATGTCTGATTTTTACCCCAAATACATTTTTCTTTTTTCTTCCTTTTTCAGCTGAAAGGTCTGAACAGCCTATTTAAACCAAACAAAACATTTCTATCTTGTGTAGAAGCCTTTGCTACTTTGGCTGCCATGGACACATTCAGCTTTTCACCAGAAAGCCTGATAACAAGAGGGTTTTCTCCTATAACTCGAGATGTTAATTTTCAGTGCCCTTCTCTCACTGCATTCAGCTTTAGGTATGTGCTAGATACAAGATCCCTTTACATGTGTCTCTTCTAGTCTCTTTTACCCAGGATGCCTGCTGTTGGGATTGACCTTTTTAACTATGTGGTAAACTGTACCTTCAGTCCTTTTTCTAATATATTTATGAGAAAGGGTTGAGGAAGGGGCCAGGTTTGGGTTCTTTCTTCGCTTAAGTGACAATCTGTTGACGGTGCAAGGGCAAAAGCCAAGCAATGCAGAATAAAGGGTTTTAATCATACTTTTAAACTGTCTTACTTTGTATCTGTTGGTGTTGCTCTATTTAATTCCAGCTGTAAAATCTCATCACAAACATGTCTGAGATTTCTAGGAATCTTTCAGCAAAACCTTAGATAATTCCTGCTTAACAGATTTGAGAAAAAATTAAAACAAGCAAAAACCTTCAAAAAACAATAAATTTTTTTTTTAGGCTTATGGAAAAGAAAGTGAACTAATCTTAAAAAAAGTTAGGAAAAAAATATACCACAAAGCCTTGGCACCTTCAGTTGACATAAGGGCCTTCAATCTGTTGAAATCAGGTTAGTTCTTAGTTGTTTTATACAGATAACAAGCTTCCCCCCCTCGCTTATGTTGCATGCACATTCTTGTTGGCACCAGAATATTCTCTTGTCTCCTTTAAGAGAGAAGAAAGAAACAGTACAAATTCATTGTTATGTCACTTTATACTGATGACAAATGGACCTTTAAATGTATGACAGTCAGAAGAATTTGGCAGACTTTTTGAAGACAAAAAGAGAAGGAGGTCAGGGTTAATTTAAACACAGAATTTTAGCTTCTAACCACATTTGATCTTATCTTAAGAGAAATTATTTAATGGATTACTGCATGGAAATGGAAAGAGCTGGAACAGCATTGAATTTCCAGCATATTTTTGAGGGTCTCTCTTGAAAAAGAATGAAGCAGCTACAATTTCATCCCTGATCTTCAGACAAAAAAAAATATTTGTGCAGAGCTTTGTTGCTGATAAATGGGAATTACCTCAGGAATAAGTTTACTGTGTACACAGTACAGTGAGAGGGATATTCTTCAGTAAATACAGTAAAACAAGGTTTGAATTTGCAGTGGGACATCGATGAGACAGTCAAGGCTGATTTTATTGCACTTGACCGTGCCAGTATGCCCAATGAACCTGCACCTTGCACACTCTTTCCTGCCTCTTTGGCTACCAGTGACACTAATTTTCATTCTCATGTGGTTATTATTGACCCAGTGTTGTTCAGAGCCCAGTTGTGCATTGAAGGCTGGTACACAGTTGTGGAAAAAAAAGTCTCTAGGTTGTATTGAACTGCCTAACTCTCCTCTGCTGAAGACTGAGGCTCTGTGCTCTTTGCTGGTCTAGCAGAGGTAGTCAATACCAATATATATTCCTGGAGGAGCAGGAACATATATAAGAATGGAAAGGCATGTATATGCCCTCTTTGCACCTCTTCTAATGCAAAGAAGATAACAAAGAGACATGGCGCAGTTTTATAGAGGCTGAACCTTTCTACCCAAACTGGTACGCTGTCATCCATTTCCTCTTTCATCCTTTCCATTTTCAGCAGTGCAGGCCCTCTTGTGTGCAATAGGGGGCAGGACAGCTTTTCCCAGTTTTCTCCAGTTTAGCCTAATTACGCAGGCCAGTTCTGCAGGGAGGTGTGGAAATACAGCATAACCATGACCTGGAGAGCCACCCTGTCAATGCTTCTGGTTATTTTGTTGATTACTACACAGAAATTACAACTTACAAGTTGCTTGTCTTAGTTTGCAGAAAATTTAGCCTAGATTCTGCAACTATTTATGACCGTTAAAACCTTAACAGCACCATGCATAGCATTAAGGACCTATTCAGCAATGGCAAAGTTGTTACTCAGCCCTCTGCCTGCAAACCTGGTTTGCAGCTTATTGGTTCCACTCGATTTTTCTTCTGGATGTGAGTACAGTCCTAAATATCTTCTAATCTTCTGTTTAAACCTATATGTCTGCTATATGTCAAACTGTATCTGATGTCTTCCTAAATAAGTAGTTTCTTTGTATCTTTTTCTGTCTAAATAGTTAGCTATTGCTGGACAGGAAAACTCATCTGGGAAGAGGCCCCCTCATTAGCTTTGTGTTGAGTCTGTGGCATAGAGTAACCCTTAGCCTTGGAGCTTAGCCCCCAAAATCTGAGAGGTTTAAGTATGGTGGCAAACTGGCAAACTCCATGTGTAAGTATGGGGAGGTCAGTAAGCTCTCTGGGTCTCAGAAGTGCCCGGTGTCCCTACAACCCTTTCTTACTCAATGGGGTTTGCTACTCAAATTATGTCCTTATGCAAAATCACAGTCTTTATCATTATAACCGTACTGGTAAAATGTTTTGTGCATTGACTCTGCCAGAGGAAGGTACAATTTTAGAGCATCTTTTGAGGTAGTTTCTGCTAAATGGGGAGTGGGAGAAATACTGGCAGTGCAAACTCAAGGAAGTCAAATTAAAGAAACCACAAGAGAGAGAGAGGTGTTTAGTTGATCTGTTTAATTGTTTACTGGGTATATTAAGAGACCATTTCCTATTCACTGGATACTCAACAAAAATAACATTTATTTTTGCACCCCTATGTCCACTCTTATTCAAAAGTAAATGCTCAGAACAAATACGCCTAACATATCTTTTCATCAGTCTTCCAGTAAAATAAGACCAGGATCATGACTATTGATATTTCGAAAGGGGTGAATGGGGGAAAAAGTCAAAGGAATGCTCTAGGAACTTTTTAGCCTGACAAATAAGGGAGAAGTTGTCCTTAAAGAACTTCTTACATTTACATTATTTGTGATACAAATTACATGAGATAACAAAAGTCAAGAAGTCTACTTCAGCTTTTGCTTGAATTAGTCACTTCTAGAGTCTTCAACGTTTTTCCCAATTGTCCTTTGTTGCATTAGCCTCATTTTCTTGAAGCTTGCTTCACCTTTTGACTGCTTTTCAACTAGAGAGTTGTTTGCAAATTACTTAATTTAATCACTGCCTGGCTTGGTCTGGCCTTTCTTATTAGCCCAGGAAATGTGAGTTGAGGAACTGGGCAAACAATGCTCTCAGAGCAATTAGCAAACACAGTGCAGGGCTTGGTTTTGTTTTTATTAGAAAACATTACAAACCGTTATCAAATCAAGAGAGTGGATTTTTTTTGTCCATTTGATGCTGTTAGAAATCATACAGTATGAGAGTGTCGTGCGATAGGGTATATTTATTTTGGATCTCTCCAAGTAAGCAGCAGTCCAAGTAAGAAGTGCGCTTTGAGGAAGCAGTCATTTTAACAAGAATATATACTTGCCAAATTGTAATTGTGCAAAGTTTGTCTATGTATATTAGAATGTGCAGAGCAGGGTCTTTGATATATAGGGGGAAAAAAGGTGAGATTTTAAAATGTTATTTTGCATGAAGAAAGAGACTCCCTGATGTAGACTACATCTACTTTGGCATAAATATTTAGATTTTTGCACTGTGTACAGCTGAGATCCTGCTTTTAATACCTCAAACAATGAAAAATTTCTTCCTGAATGTAAGAAGATAGATAAGAAATTCTCAGCAGTCAAAGACTTTGTCTAATGAGGGCCTTAGTAATTGGATAGTGTTAATGCTACATCTTCTAGGACCATATTGTAATTTTTTAAGCTTCTGAATTTTTGATCTGGTTTCAAAATATCCACACCTGTCACATTTTTTTTCAAGTACCATAACTCAGAATACATCAAGCACTTTTCAATCAAGATGAATGCTTTTGGAAAAACGTAGTTGTTACTGAGGTTGTCTGTTATAAACAGCAATTATTTTATTTCTGTTTCAGTTTTTTGAAACAGAAATAAAGCATTTTAAAAATCTTATTTTTTTTTACCATGAACACTCTAAAAACCTCACAAACATCAGTTTTATTTTAATAATTAAAATAAATATAAATTAGGAGGAAAAAAGTTTTTAAATGTTCCTGTTTAAAATTTACTTATTTTTTAAAAACTGTAATTGAATTAGATATTGGTATTCTTTACAGCAAGAAATTCAACCACCTGCCAAACTGGAACAGTGTTTATCTTGGTATTTCATGAGCACAACACAGAAATGGTTTAAAAAAAACCCCAACCCAGCAACATATGGAGCAAAATTCTTATCTTGCAATATAATAATAACAGATGTAATTCAGGTAAAATGTGGATTTGAGGTAATAAAAAAAAAGAATCAAGATGACTGTTGTACTTTTGGGTATTAAATCTGGAGGAAAAATAGTTACAGAATCATAGAAGAGTTTGAGTTGGAAGGGATATTCAAAGGTCATCCAGTCCAACCCCCCTGCAAGGAGCAGGGACATCTCCAACCAGATCAGGTTGCTCAGAGCCCCGCCCAACCTGGCCTTGAATTTTTCCAGGGATGGGGCAACATGTTCTGTGAAACCTAGTTTCACATGCCACAATGTGCTTTACCTCCCTTTTAATTCCTTCCCATAACTGAGATTGCCTGTTCTCCCACTTACTCCTGCAAAACCCTCCCAGTAGTGTCTCCATCTACTGTCTTTCCTTTGGAATTAAGGAGACCTTGCCTTACTTCAAAGCTGTCTGCAAATCACATCTGTTAAGGAGAAAGCGCTATAGTGTGAGAGGGGATGGTGCGTGAGTAACCTGGGTGCCAACCCGTGCTTTCCCTGCCTTTCACTTAATCTGCAAAGTCAGTTTGCATGAAACCAGGTTGAACGCACTGGAACTGCTCCATCACATGGAGGCTCTCTGGCATCTGGCTAAGTCGGTACTCCTCCATCTATCTGCATCAAATACACCTCCAACACAACTGTTCCTAGACATGTCAGTGTTCCTTACAATTAGGAGTAAATGTCATTCCTGATGGGTAGAGTTGCGAGTGGCGGGTGGTTTCAGTAGGCAGTAGCTCTGTGGTTATTGATTGTTAGCAGGGAAACGACTTTGGCTTTCACTGCAGCCAGAGCAGGATCAGCAAACAGCTTGTGCTGTGCATCTCCTCTGCGATACGGAGTATTTTGGCTCCCCCTGGCACTGGTGGCAGGCAAGGGCAAAAAAGGCTTGAGGGCAAGATGAGACTGGGCTGGGAACAGAGCATCAAACCTTTTCCAGTTGATACAATTGTAGAATCATAGAATCACTTAGGTTGGAAAAGACCTTTAAGATCATCAAGTCCAATCCTAAACATATACATCACTACATTTTAATTTCAATGTTCTAATTAACCACCACTTTAACCTTGCTAAGACTTTGAGCATATGGGAGCTGCGTGAACATGGAGCACGCCAAAATGAGCTATTTCTATTAGGTCTGCACTTTGCACTTGTCTACAGAGACGTAAACAAGTTCACAACTGTGAGGTGTAAGAGAGAGCTTGGGATGTAAAACAGGCCACTAACAGAGAAGCACATCTGCTGAGAGATCGTGCCTGTTTGAGGTGCATTTCAGTTAAGGTAATCAGACAAATTCAGAACCATCCTGCTCACAAGGTCTGTAAGACCTACGCCACTAAGAGCATGTGAAAATAAGCAAGATTTGTGACCTGATTTAGAGAAAAAGTATTTAAAAGTTAGTATTTATAGATGTTCTTTAAGGAATTTAATTTAATATATTTAATAACTATATTGTCAGCCATATAATTTAAGTATTTGTTATATGATGGATTATTTACTGTTTAGTAAATATCATTTAAAGAAAAAATTTTAAAATAGAATTCTTTGCTTGACAGTGTCCCACTAGCTGTTCTACTAGCAACTTCGTAGACTCTAAGCACTAAAAGATCTTAAAATGCACTTGCAGAAGGATTCCCCACTAGTGACCAGCTTGGAACTGGATTCCTATCTTCCTATGAGTAAGATACCAGTTACGCTGAGCCTCAGCTGGATGTCTGTATTATGGGATCAATAACACTTGAACTACCATTTCCCACATAAGCAAAAATAAAACCTAGGCTGTGCTTAACTAGAGGGAATGTGAGCAGCCCCACTGATTACGCTGGGGATAGCCCACGGCACAGAGTTAACGCATAGTTTGCTGGGCTGCTGCCTCTCTGTCTCTGTCACGATCCTTGATCTTCCCATAGTCAGAACGAGCCTTGCCATCTAACCTCACTATATATCACTGCTACCAATAGTTCTGTGCCTGTCTAATGTAGCAATAATGACCAATGAACCTGACATTTTGTATGGGTAACAACACTGAGTAAACCTAACTTTGTAATTTTTTTTTCCCAAAGTAATTTTCCAAAGCTCCTTTATTAAAAAAAAAAAAAAGGATTAATGACATTGGGTAATCCAATATTGCTCTGGTACACTGTTAATTTCCTTTACCCAGTTATGTCAATTAAATGCAAGGCATTAGTGCAACTGCTCAGTTTGTTCTAATGAGGTATGTATTGATTTATAATGAAGATTTTTTTTTTCAGGATTAAATGTAGCTTGGGAAAAATGGTTAGAAAGTCTAACAGAACACACATTTCTCTTCCACTTAGGTGATATATTAACTTTTTCCCCTTCACGGCTGCTACAAATGTCTACAAATATACAATGAGATGGTTAATTACAGTTGTGATTCAGCAGTTGGATCCACACGGGATGTCTGCAGAAACACTCAAAGGTGAGGGTGAAGATCAGGCCTATTTGTACTTCATTTTGAGAACAGCCCAAACAGAGGGTTCCTCTGAGGCTGTTCTCTCTGCATTTGAAATGGCTTTGTTGTAAGAAATGCTCTGGTAACCCAGAGGTCTTGTCCACGTGCAGGGCAATGTGCTCCCCTAACTTCATGGTCTGTTACTGCTCCACGTGCATAGATCATGATGCTGCATTACATTAGAAAAACTGTAAATACAAGAAAGCAGTTCAGCGTTGGCACAAGGACTTACCTCAAAACCAGGGGACGGAGGGAGGCCACAGGAGTCTCAGGGAACACACAGACACTGGCCTTCTGTCCTGTTTCTCAGCGAGTCTGTTTCCAAGGCAGGGCCAAGAGCTGTAATTTCCATTATAGTAGGTCACAGGTGCTTTCCAGGGTAATTTTCAGGTCTATAGAACATGCCTGAAGGTTTTATTTGAGCACACATGGCACACTTGGGATATATTTCAGAAATACCTTCCAAGAGCCAAAGCCATTAAAAACATTTGCAACAACTTGTACCAAAACCTAGGTACGTAGCTGGGGAGAGTTTGAAGCTAAATTCACTTCTCAGTTAACTTGGATCACAGGCTTTATAACTGATTAGGAACAAGGATTGAGGTCTCCTGGACATCAACGAGTAAGAAAAATCACAATCTTAAAGGAGATTGAATGAAAATCTTCACACTTGCTGTGTGTCCTGAGAATTTTCCACCTAAAGAGAGCCAGGGCATGAGATCTTCACTGTGACCACCATTCTTGTGTGACGGGTGAAGCTCTAACTCAGGGAAGCACCCACAGGCTGAGCAGCACAGTCTCCTCTCCACCAGCACGACGCTTCCCAAGTGAAGCAGCCCCTATCCCAACTCCCGTCGGAGCCCTGGCCATTCCAGTGAGCTATCAGGAGCCCACAGGAGCCAGGCCCTTCCCATCAGGCCAGGGGAGCTTTGGTGAAGAAAACCAGGCGTGGGTCTTCCACAGAAATATTCCATCACTCTGCCATAGCGGAGTGGGAGGGGACCCACCATGGAGGGGACCAAATACACCAGAGCTCTGGAGAAATTCCTCTTCTGCAATCAGCAAGGTAATTCATTTTAGCTAACAGTCCCGCTCCTGCAATTACATAATACCCAACTATTTCAGAGGTGAAATTACTGTCAACAATCAGCTATTTTTTCTGCCATTTTGCATGAAAAAAAAAAAAGGAGAGGAGCCCCCAGTTTAAACTTTGGGCCCAGTTGCTCCTGTCTCTTTGTGCTAAGGAGCCTGCTATAAACCGCCTCTGGGATTAACTTTAAATCTTTCTTGAGGATCTGCACACAAAGAAAAGATTTCTCCACACCCAAGGAGCTCTATGACCTCTGAAATGGAGGAGAAAGATGGGGAAAGTGTGATGGGGTGATAAGGCGAGCCAATCCTACATGCCAGTGAATTTCCAGCTCTGTGCAGTTTCTGGAAGCAAAGCTGCAGATATCTGTTGTTCTTCTGCTAATGAAGGACTTTCATGAAGCCTCTACTGGTCAGCTTCACTCTCCGGTGCACTGCCTGCTTCAGATACACCTTTGTATCCCCTGCTCCAGGTGCCCGAGATCAGTTGGTGATCATAGACAAGAAGGTATTTTAGAGAAAGGGCTTCAATCTGGAGGCAGCTCCATGTCAACAGGAAAATTGTACAAACCTCTGCATTTGCAGGAATGTGAGTGATAAGAGATGCTAGTGATACCAGTGGCACAGAAAGTTGGCTTGAAAATAAGCATGTGAAAAAAAAAATTGTTTTCTTCAGTTGCAAATGCACAAAAATCTATGCATTTCTTCTATTGAAGATTTTTTCTTCCAAAATTACATATTTAACAGTTTTCCTGGGGAGAAAAGGTAAAACACTTGTAGTTTTCTCATAAAGCACAGCACAGCTATTATTTGGCTCTTACATTGCCTTTACCAAGACAGCGGGTTTTTTCTGCGATAAAGCATAAATGGAATTCATTTGCAGTCAGTCTCATTTGCATTTGCATTTGTGCCTGAGCAGAGCTTGACAAATTGTTCTGGAATTCATTGATGGTTTGGTTACCTTCATAGCATTTGAACAAATTGGGACTGGTTTCATCCCCTCCCTGCTGCCAGGAAAAGAGAAAGCAAAACAAGCAAAGCCACCTCAGGCTTTCTCTCCCTCCAGAGTGGTGTGTAATCCCATAATACTCGAGACACTGTAAACTGCTGGGTTTTTAATGGAAGCTTGCTTTGATATCTTGTATTGAAAGGTATTGTGTATAGGCTCAGAGGTTTTTCAGTCATGCTTTTCAACTAATAAATAGTTTATTATACTACACCTCGCAGTATGAAGGATTTAATGCCTAGCATTACAGACTTATATAATTGGCATTTTACTTACACAGAATCTCAAGCAGGCCAACAGTGGGGTTTTTTTAACTCTCTTTGAGCTTAATAATCGAGCCAATACTCAATCAGTGCCAGATTTTATATGTGTCTGCCTGAATAGGCCTTCCACTCTGCTGCTGACACACATGTATCCAACAAGCCAAATTTCACTCCTAAGAAATAACTAGGAGCAGGTAGCTATTTATAAATTTTGAGTGCCAGAAAGAGCTATTATGATCATTTAGTCCAAATTTCTGTGCAGCATAAGATCTTGAACTTAAGTAATTTCTGCATTTTGTGTTGATGCATTTTGACCTATATCAACTCCTTCAGAAAGATACATAGTTTAATTACTTCACTAAATGGGAATTACGACAAAAAAAAGAGACTTGTGTTCCTTTGCAGATGTTGATATTACAGCCAGCTGTTCCAGCATGTAAGCACTGTATTCACAGTAGCAGTTATAACCATCCTTTTCAATTTTTTAATACTGCATGTTCCTGGACAATGTAAAAGCTTTCCAGATATAATTCAATAGGGAAAAAAAAAGTATTTTTAGCTCCTTTTTTTTGGTCTTTTTTTTTCCTCCCAGAAAAAGAAGAAGGCAAAGTACAACCTTGAAAAATTATGACTAATTTCAGGTGGTTATACAGTCTGTAATATGTGATAACATGGAAAATATTTAAAGTAATAAAATAGGCTCAGCTTCATAATCCTTCAAATGCAGACATTTTACACAGCATGCTATTTAATATAAGGACTGTTTCAACATATACAGACATATAAATTGCATGTATCTCAGTAGTATGATATCATAAAGCTAAAGCAGTGCCAGCAAAAGCCATTAAACTGACAGCACTGGAAGCTCATAGCCGAAATTTACCTGGAGGTCTGGTGTAGTTTGGACTAAGACCATGAGAAGCGTGTTAAAGGAATTCAAACCTGAGAAGATCTGAGATGGGATGGGCTACTGCCAGAAAAACAAGAAGATAAAATAGTGTCCAGACTAACTAACTGGAGACCTACTTTCTCTTCCTTCCTGCAGTTTCACCCTCTTCCCTTTCTGGAAGCACCTGACCAATGGTGGCAGTTTCTTTGAAGAAGAGCACATTGATCTCTTTGTCCAGGGCTTCTGTGCCTTTCAAGGTAGAAGAGGCTTTTTCAGCACAGGTCTAGCCTTCCCCTGCTCCCAGAAGCCTTACCAGAACGTGCTGTATTATACATATTTCCTTCATTCTCCCTCAGCTATGAAAAACAGTAGCCTCACAGGGGGTAAATCCTTACTCTCTTCATTAGCATGTGTCAGCCATGATGGCCGCCATCCAAAGTGTCCAGCCTTGCTTTTTTTTCTTCCTAAAAGTGTTACTCAATAGGAGAAAATTCCCTGCAGATACTCCACCTTTTTGTCATCAACACTGATGACTCCAACCCCTCTAAAGAGGAGCCTGTTCATCCACCTGTATTTACATCTCTAAAGCCCAAAGATCAGGACATCATGGGGTTTTTTCATCCTTCCTTTCACAGATTGAGGAATAAGTTCTTCCCATCTTTTCTCTCCATGGTATGCAGCATCTGGGGTAGACATGTCAGACCATAGGCCTAGGCAGAATGGATGTAGCAATATCCTAGTTTCTCCCCTTTGGTGCTTTGTAACAATGTAATGATGCTTCCAGATATTTGGAAGGTACATCCATTCAGCCCATAACTAACAAATGGAGGTTTCCCAAACAGACCGGCTCACAGAGACATGCCATGTCCTGGCACTCACCTGTACTGTGGAAGAAGCCTTACTAGAACATTTGGATGTGAAACACATCTTCCTTCAAAACTAGAAGTTGCGAGATGTCAACAGACAGTCAAAAATCATGGCTTTTGAAAGTTGGTGTGGTTTCAAGAGCAGACTGGAAGCTGTTCATGGTTCAGGGAAGGGTTTACTATAAGCAGAGAGACTGCATCTGACCCAGGAACAACCTGAGCTGAAAGCAGCTGATGTCTGGGAGGCTGCTGTGGGAATTATCTTTTGCTCCTGCCCTTATTTTCACTCTTACTTAGGTGACCACTGAAAGATAGCAGAGTAGATGGACCCTCAGTCTGATGTATTCCAGTCACTCCTGCGCTCCTCTATTGTGGAATTGCAAACCAGACTGGATAAGATGTAGGAATGATGGAAGACTACAACAAATAGGACAGTACCAGTTCAAACTAGGCAGATGTACTTTAAAAACTGAACAACAGTAGTGTCCACACTTTCTTTGCTGAACTTTTTCAGCTTCCGGTACTAATGCTGTCTTCAAAATCCTGGCAGCTTCTCTTGTGACCAGTAAATTTAAACTGTTTCTTGATATCTTAAGCTATATACTGAATATATGTATTCAGATACCTACATGTTCATAGTTAAGAAAGACACTGTTCTGTCCAGAGGAGGACCTTGAGACCCTGCAGACCAGCAAGTGCACAGCGTGCTGCTTTCCATGAAAGTACAACACAGCTCAAGGTCTTTCCTTCTGATATGTCTTACGCATTTTGCAGGGAAAAAAGCACTATTGTAATAATAATAATAACAACCAGTTTCATAGAGCAGGAGGAAGAAAATAATAGATTGGTATAATAAAATAGACCTGAACTCCAAGCTGGGCAAACACCAATATCTAGAGAAGAAAAGCTTTCATAAGAGGCCATACTCAATGATGGATATAGAAATACAGAGGCTAAGCTCTGTATTTTCCTTTGCATCCTTCTGAGCTTTCCTGAGTTTCTGCCTGGTTTCTTTTATTGCCTGAACAGAAGAAACGGGTCTTGACATCTTTTGGACAGCTTGATCCAACCAGTCCCATAGTCTCACCCACCCAATGGCCCAGAATAAACCTGTCTAACGTCAGCCATTTCTGTGAGGCTGTATCTTAACGAAGGACAGATGATCTAGTCTTCCAAGGAGTGTTCCACATTTTGTACTTCTACTGAACACATGAAAAAGGGATGCACAAAGAGAATAACAGAGATCACTGACTCTGGTGATTGAATTCACCATTATACCAATGTCTGCAGATATCTGTCTTGGCAATAATACTTTCTTTGCCCTAAGGATGCCGCCTTAGATGTGTCTGACCAGCCAAACTAATGCCTATGAGAGAAGCAGGTTCTCCTTTTTCCATTTAAGAGAATATCTTACATCTTACCTTACAATTTGATATTCGGGAGCAGTGCTGCTGGGAAGGCTGACAAAGTGGTTCATGTTACAGCACTCTGTTGACAGGCTCCCATGAGTTGAGCACCCTGAAATTCCTTCATTGCAGTTTATTTGTTCCTCTGCTGACCACCAGCACATCCTTCCCCAGCTGTCCTGGCTCACCTGGGGACAGGCTTCCTGTCCAGTGTGACTAAGGATGGCTCTCATCGCCTCTGCTGCAACCTAAAACACTGAGGGGACCTGTGCCATAGTCTGGTTGCCACAGCAGACCTTGTGAAAGGACTTTTTTCTTTGAGGGGCATTTATGGCTGTCTCAAACATAGGCACCAGGGTGGTTTACCAGCATGGTCATCTAAAACAGCTTTACAGCTTCTGTGTGTGCTCTCAGACATGAATAAAAGTGAAAGAGTCCTTTCCTTTCTACTTCATCCTGGCAGAAAAAGAAATACCTGAATACTGAAGGAACTCACTCTGTCTGTAGGTTGTTTAGCAGGCAACCTTCGCCACCCCTCCCCACTTCCCCTGACTTGTCTAAAGGCCACCATCTCTTTGTGGAATCACTTCTACCTAAGCTTCAAGGACAATGTTTTTATAATTGGACATCAGCCAAAACAACAAGCGTATCTAAACCACTCAACTGTGTACCTATTGCCAATTTTACTGCTGCTTAACCTCGAGGAATTCAGTTTTGCTTTGAAACAGTTCATTGTTTTGAGTCAGACTTTCTTCTAATTCCCTTTCATCATTTAAGGGAAAGTTCTGCCAACTCCATAGAGCTGGTGAAGGGCATAATTGTCATGGATGAATGTATCTGACTTCTTCACTTATATGTACATTTTCACTCATCATGTCTCAAATTTTATGCTCTACAAACTCAAGGTTGTCTAAACCTTTGGATTTAACACACTGTAAGGAATTTTAGCTCAGAATTAAAACCAGTTACGAGATGAGGCAATTATGAGGGAAAGGCTGGGATGCTGTGACCAGTGAAATCAGTAGGAGTCTTTCTTCTTTACTATAATGGATGTTCGATTGGGCAACGGGTGAGAGCAAGTATAATTACTTGAAAAACCTGTGTCTGTCATCTGGACGAAAGTATGAAGTGCATGCTCAGACTGACAAGGAAGCCATGCTCAGATCTGCCAGTTCCCATTTCTTGAGAGAGCTTTAAATCCCACTGCTTTTAGTGTAAATGGGTGAAGGAAGACAAGGAAGAGATTAATATCCCCATGAAAACTCATGAACTGTTTATCCAACTCAGAAAGCAAAGCAAACCACACACACAAATCCTTTCAAGGCTGTTGTACTTCAAGACATGATGCATTGGTGCATGATGAAATTGGAGCAATTTCCCTGACAAATGCTGACAATGACCTCTAAATATTTCTTCCCAAAGTCAGTGGGAACAGAGAAAGTCCAGAGCACCACACCATCAGGCCAGCTCCCTCTTCCTCACGTATATGCAATGTGAGAAGACACCTCTACTTCAGCAAGTCCCATGAAAGGTCTCCTTGGACAAACTGCCAGCGCCGTTAGTATGATCAAATCTTGGGTGAAGTTCCCAGAGGAATAACACTTGGACATAAAAGTTTTCTGGCCCTCAAGGACAGTGTGACCTCAACAGCAAGGAATTCCTCTACTAATATATTATGGCGGTCCCATCTCCTTTCTCCTCTTCAAGGCCTTGCCTTCAATGGAAGACGTCATACTCAGGGAGCTGTTTGTCCTTGGGGACCCAAGACTGTACAAAGAGGAATCTGCCCAAGTATGTCTGTGATTTAATTGCTACGCTTTCTTGGCATGATGGGAAAATTATGTGGGTTTTTCCCAAGCATCTAGGAGAAACACGTAGTCCATCTGACACTGTCTCAATGTTATGGTAAACACCTCCATAGTATCTAAATGGCTTCTAAGATCAAAATCTTCCTCAGTTCGGAGCTCCTGGAACACCACATGCTCCTTCCTCATACTTTCTCTCACTCTGTGCTTTATTTCAGGCACTATAGCTAAGGTCACAAGCATGTAGAATATCAGTTGCATTTTCTTTCAAAAAACTGGAGAAATAACTTCGCTTTTGATGGGCAAATGAAGAATCTGTCCTTGAAAAACATTAGACTTCCTCATTCCCAATATTCTTCTGAAACACATTACAGTTGTAATCTTTTAGGGACTACAGCTTTACCCTTTTACTGCCATGAAGTAAATAAAAAAGGATCATTTGAATGTTTTACTAGTGACACCTCTCAGTTCTCTGAACCAACAGCTGTGCAAGTTTACCGATTATATTTATTGAAATTAATATTAACTATGCAAATCTTAAAATCCTGTTTCCTGTATCTGTTGCTTCTGTGTGATAACACACAAATTTCTAATATTCTGCAGGTTTTATGTTGAAAAAATACAACTCAACAAGAGGAGTGTTTGTTATTCCATGATTATTTCTGAAGTTCATAGAAGAGAGAAAATGGAAATAGTACTTTTCTCTTGTCTTCATGCATTTTATAAATGTGCTTGTTACCACTGTCTTGATTCAAATATGATGAAATTGGTAGGGAGGGAGAACAAATTAGCCATAATCATGTAGTGACAGGACCAGAATGTGAACACAGGGTGTGAGATGTTCCCGTGATGCCCCCGGAATGCTGCTCCTAGAGGATAGCAATGTAAGAAGAAAATACACAGAGGCAGAAAAAGGTTGAGAGAAAAATCCTGTCACCTCCCATCACCTCAACCTTCAGAAAAAAGTCTCAGTCCCAGGTAAAGCTACAAAGTTCACCAATAGCATGATGCTGGGTCTGGACTGGAAATATCCACCTTTGGCTAACACTACTATTCCAGTTCACCACAACAACTACCACCACAACAACAAACCCACCAGAAAAACAGGATTATTAATGGAGCTATGCCAGCAGAAGGCATTTTTTTGTCAGCTCACCTTACTTTGTCTGAAAGCTATGCCTCATTAGCAGAAAAATCTCCTGATGCCATGCCCTGTGTTCCTACTCGTAGGCTGATAGCACAGCTAAGCAGGCTAATCAAGGAGAATAACCCTACATCACAGGCAAGGCTTGTACATGGCTGGTATGAAACGGCCCCATGGAGGGCAATGATTAGTGACAGACTTAGGGGAGGGATGCGGGGAGGGGGGGCTGCAGGGGGAGATAGGAGAAAAGAGCTTTACATGTTTTTTTCTAAAGTAAACCAATTGTGGTTCTAATTTAATTAGCTGATACAGGGGTTAATTCAAGTTTTAATTAGCAAAATGTTCCCACTAATTATAATTCACATTACCATGGAAGGCTGTTAATTGGTGTAATTGACAGTGTTAATGTCCATGACTACTATGGAAAATGCTCTCCATGGCTAATGGGAGTATCCTCTCCTTTAAACTGCCAATTCATTATCTGACTCTCCTTCCCACTGCCGTGCCAGCACTGCCCAAGTTTGCTTGTCTGCTTCACATCTGCAGGCAGGGTTGCCAATGTGTCAGTGACAGGACAACCAAGACAGCGCAAGCGACTCTGCCTGGCTGAAGCTTGACAAAGCAGGGGCATGAAGAGGTGGTTAGCAAACAGTAACTTTGGCCATGCAACCGAAGGGCAGGCTGAGTCCAATTCTCATAGCAAGGCAAAACATCCTAAGACTTTTTCTGCAGCTAAAGCTCAATCATCTTACAAATTCCTGGAGATCTTTTCCTGTGGCTGTAGTTGGCTGTTGACCCATAATCTGCTTTCAAAATCATCTGTGCGAGGCTGACTTTAACTCAGACACTCAGTTACACTCCCAGGAGCTTGCAATGATTTGTATACTTCAGATCTGCTAAGACCTGTAATGCCTGGAATATGCTTCCCTCTTGCACGATTAGTTCAATCTTTCCATAAAAGTGAAAGAATGCAGAAACATAAATAACATTATCCCCCTAGGGAGTATTTACACATAAAAAGTGTATTCCTCAAACCAAGTATTTAGTTGATGAGCTATGTAGAAATTAACTGAAATATCCCAGGGGTACATTTGTATTCACAAAATACAAAATGCAAACATACATAATGTTCATTTTCTAAAGACTATTTTCAAATTTCATCAGAACTACAGCCCTTGTTCTCTTCCTCATGCTAAAAGTGAATACCTTCTTCTTTTTAATGTGGCCCTGATGACTTGGGCCAGCCTTTGAACAGAAAAGGAAAGTGGAGTTTTTAGTATCTTTCTGGTTTAATCTTTGGTTATGAGTATACTTATTCAGTTCTTGAACACTTGCATGCTTACTTCTTTGTAAATTTTGTGTTTAAATATCTGAGTAAAGCTCTAAATGCAGACTGCTGCGGTTGTCTATTCTTCTACTTGGCTAATAAGCATCTTTGAGTGGAAGCTAAAATAAGGGAAAACATAGCCAGAAAGTATTGCGTTCTTCTGACTGGTAGAGTAAGCTTTGGTCCAGAAATCTTGGAAGTTGAACTGGGTTAAACTCTGAAATTTGACTGTAAATCCCACAAAAGGAAGAAGGAATCAAATACCAGGCATACCGGTCATGGAAAATAAACCTTAAGATGACCATTCTGCCAAAGGGTATCTGTAAAAACCCCAAACAGAGGAGTTGCACTTAGTTTTAATGTTAGTAAAGTATTAGTGGGCCAGAAAAACAATAAACTATATTTCTTTCTCTTGGGAGTACCCATTTTTAACTGGAATACAGTTTCTCATGGAGTTTCCGGTAAGAATACGTCTTGTTCTTTACATGTTTTCCTTTTCCATTATTCCATTACATTTGCCATGAATAGTCTGGAGTATGTTAGTCCTTCCAGTGCAAAAGCTTTCTTCTCCAAAATACATTTCTGGTGCCTAAGTGTGTGCTCCAGCCTAAACTTTGGCCAGCAGATTTGCAAGCTATGGGTGGAGATTTGTGAGAGTGAATTAAAAAAAAAAAACAAAACAAACCACCAAACTGTGGCTGCTTTCTCTATGTAGTAAAAATAACCGAGAAATTTACAGAACAGATGCTCTGCTAGTGTAAATCAGCAGAACTCTTCTAGGCATAATCAGGAGGAGATATGACCCTGCATGTTTAATTTTTGTTGACCTATATTATCAAAACTCTTGTTTTGCAAGTAACTTACTATAGCTTCTACAATTAACCTGACTTGTTCAGAAGAATGAAAGTGTTAGATAGGTTGTAGTTCCATAAAAGCTGTGTTTTTAATAGGAAAAAAAATAGTCATCAGCCTTAATAATCTCTTAAATTAGAACACCTCTATTTTCTATGAAAACTTAGAGAAAAAAAATGATTCTTTAATGAAATACAACTGAATTAACCTCAAAGTGCCCATTTCACATTAAAGGTTTAGAGCATAAATGTGAAGCACTTCAGAAGTAATAGCTTGGATCCCTCCTCAGAGAGTTTTCATACTCTTCTTGTAATGGGATGCTAGAGACTAGTTAGAAAGACTGACAGAGTGTGAACAGAAACAAAAAAAAATGTAAATAAAATAAACAAAGGTCCTTTTCAACAAGAATGAGTTTAAATTCAAAGGGTTTTCAATATCTTTCCTATTAAAATTCCCATTTGTCAGTCAAGACACCTTCTAGGCTCCTAAGGTTTTTCGTTTATTTTTTCTTCTGATAAATAGCTTGAAAGCAAGTTTCATCATTTTATATTGGACATACTGCTGAGATAACCATGCAGTGACAATAAACACAGTCCTCTTTGTGCATACTCCAGCAAGCATCTGGGATTCATCTGGAATCTGTAGTTTGCATCAGGAGGTAACAGTGGTCCCTCCACATGACTCTAGTTTGGTCAGCATTTTGTTTTCATTTAAGTTGTATGTGTCAACATCTGTCATTTCTTTAATCACCAGAAGAAGAATTCAATTACTATTTCATAAATGAACATTAACAAATAATTTTCTCTTGGGCTCTCTCCAGAAGAGAAGAAGGGAAGCAAAGGCTGATGCATCTCCTTGCCTGCAGAACAATGCAGCCCAGCCTTGCATGTGGAAGGGGTTTATGAACTGTGCTTCAGCGTCAGGGATGGTAATAGCCTCGCCACATGGCAGTGGTGGCTAACAGGAGAGATTAGAGCCCTAGGGTCGAAAAGCCTTCCACATATGCTTTGCAACTGGGTTCTGATCATTACTCTGCTTCTGGGTGAGTGGATGGGCTATAAACTAAACAGAAGGCCCATTAAATCATCATACTTGTGTGCTGCAGAGTAGACTACAGAGTTCACAAGCCCTAGTACTCACACAGTGGGAATCCGCCCCTCCTTGTCCACAAAATCAAGAACATACCTGAATGCAGTATGTAATTCTCCAGCAGAATGTTTCCCTTCTTCAGTATCTGTATGTCTCTGCATGTGGGAAGCTGCTTTGGTTTTAGGCTACCAGATGTATTGTGAGGCCTTCTTGTGTTTTATCGATACGGCTGTTTTCCAAAGAGGAACAAAGCTTCAATACAATCTCATTTCTGACTTATTCTCTGAAACCACACAAGTTTGAACGGTTCAAACCCAGGTAAGAGTCCCCTGCTGCAAGCTGATAGAGGTATTGTGGAGCTAAAAAATGACATCAGGGAGCCTCACACAAAATCTAGCCCCAGATCTTTGTTTCCATGTGCTTGACACTCTGTGCAGATGTGTGCACTACTAAGTGTAGTTAGGTTGGTCATAGAACAGAGTACAGAATGGTTTGGGTTGGAAAGGATCTTAAAACCTCATCTAGTTCCAACCCCCCTGCCATGGGGAGGGACACCTTCCACTAGACCAGGTCACTCAAATTCCCATCCAATCTGGTCTTGAACACTTCCAGGGATGGCATCCACAGCTTCTGTGGGCAACCTGTTCCAGTGCCTCACCACCCTTATTGTGAAGAATTTCTTCCTTATATCTAATCTAAATCCACACTCTTTCAGTTTAAAAGCATTACCTTTTGTCCTATCGCAACAGACCCCTGTCAAAAGTCCCTCTCCATCTTCCTTGTAGGCCCCCTTTAGGTACTGGAAGGCCACTATAAGGTCTCCTGAGAGCCTTCTCTTCTCCAGGCTGAACAGCACCAGCTCTCTCAGCCTGTCCTCACAGGAGAGGTGCTCCAGTCCTCTGATCATCTTTGTGGCCCTCCTCTGGACTCACTCCAACAGGTCCACGTCCTTCTTATGTCGGGGGCTCCAGAGCTGGACGCAGTACTCCAGATGGGGTCTCCCGAGAGTGGAGTAGAGGTGCAGAATTACCTCCCTCAACCTGCTGGCCACGCTTCTTTTGATGTGGCCCAGAATGTAGTTGACTTTCTGGGCTGCAAGTGCACATTGCCGACTGATATTGAGCTTCTCATCAATCATCACCTTGAAGTCCTTCTCCTCAGAGCTGCTCTCAATCCAGAAGTCCATAATTCAGGAGAGTGGTTTCTGATATACCACCTTCCAGAGCACTCTAAGTTGCTAGATTGTTTTATGTTGAAACCATGTCAGTCTAACTGCTTCTCTAAATTGTAATTGAAAAATACTGGGTTTTAAACAAGTGCTCTGCCAATCCATTGGCATGAAGTAAGTAGACACCAAAGCAGTTCTTGGGGTGGCCACAAAATGCAGTCATCTGGTATGCAGCTTGGGCTAGGAAAGTTTATGCACATAGGAAAAGAGCACAAAAAATGAGATTAATGCACTAGAGGTGGCACGTGCTTTATTAATTTGGTGAGCTGCCCTTTGAATTTCTCAGTCTTTTTCGTTTATTTCATTTTTTTTTTCTTGAAGGATCAGGAAGTGGGCCATAGAAAAAGTGAGGCCACAACTGAAGCTGAAATTCAGTCCTGATGCTGCTTCAGATATCCATCATCCTTAGCAGAGGCTGCAGGTGTCTGCAGATCAAGAGTTTCCTCCTCTCCTCTGCTACGCACTGCTGGGATTTGAGATCCAGCTGAGGGTCTCAGAGGATCAGTGCTGATCCTCCGAGGCAGGCTAGATCCAGGGTCAGTGAGGGAGTGTGCTGAGTCATCCCAGTTGTCCCATTTTGGTTCTGGAAGTGCCATGGAGCCTTTGGGGAACAGGACTCTGGTTCCTCATCTCTTTCTCCCAGGACGCCATGCTGAAAACGATTAAAAATGGAAAAAAAAAAAAAAAAGAAGAAGCAGAAGATAGAAATAGAATAGAAAAGAATGAAATTGAATAGTATTAAATTTAAATACACTAAATTAAAGTGGAGCTACTGTTCTTTTTATTCTGACAGAAAAGCAATTCAGAGACAGAATCGCTGAGGCCATTCTGCAGTGGTACCACACCTTACTTTTGAGTGGTGCTGTACAATGATGCCATTTGTCATATTTTTCACAGCACTTCACTAACACAGTTGTCATTCCAGCAACAAAAGTATGCATTTTTGTGTTCAGTGTGGCACAAACTCCTAAGAGTGGTAAAAGTGCAATTCTCTCTGCAATTCTCTGCCAATTCCGATGTTTTGAGAGGTAACTTAAATGCTTCTACTCTGCTTTGAATCCACTGTCTGTTCAACCCTTGGCATACTACTTGTTGGTATAGCAAAAGTTTTTATTATTATTGGTATCAGATGCTCCTTCTGCTAAAATAATTCTAAATGAGAAACCGCAACACTGTGTCATTCTTCTGTTTTCTGGCATTTGTCCCCTACTTTAATGAGTATATCTAAAGGGATGGCTTATAAATAATCTTCTTAATTTGAATTTTTTTTTGAGATTTAAATTATATTCTCATTCCTCACTGGATGTAAATGTTCTCAGAGGTAAGATATGTCCCCACTCCACCCTCCACCCTGTGCTCCATTCCCACTGCTGTTCGTGCTTTAGCAGGTAGGCCTGCAAGTTACTGCTCCAAAGCTTGAAGAAGCTTTCTTCTCCTTCAGACCATGAAGGTTTTGTGGGCAAATGGGGAAGAGGAAGGAGTATTTGTCACTTGGTGTTGCAGGAAAAGTTCTTCCAGTCTGAAATTTTTGGTGGGCTGGTTGGGACCTTTGGAGATGTCTCCCATGTCTCCCATGCATGACCAAACCTGCCCTGTAAGGAGACACATGGGGGCAGGGAACATAGTAACACAGTGAAATGAAAAAAAATTAAAGTTTTTTTAAAAAGGAGGATATGAAAAAGGCACTAGGGGGTCTAGTATTTTCTACCATCATGGTATTCTCCCCTTCAGGAAAGGACACAATGCTTTCATACTTTTTGCAGTTGACTGTCTTTCTTTAAAATACAGCGGGCAAATTCTGCTTTCATGAGTAGCCATCAGCACAATGAAACCAATGGCATATGATTTCTGTTGTTATAGCATTTCATATTTTCCATTGTAGCTTGGAGCTGGGTTTGTCCCAGACTGTTTAAAGAAATTAGATCTTAAAGAATTAAAGGTCATTAGATCTGCAGTCATTGCTAATGAGCTCACAGAATTAAAGGGAGCAAAACCTGAAAATAAGTAACTGTAAGATGAATTTCACACGTGGTACCTACAAGGTGGAAAGAAGGAATATTTATAAACAAGCTTTTTTTTTTTTTTGGCAGAAGAATTGGCATTTTCTTTGCTATTAATCCTGAAATGGGGGGTTACAATGTTTTACTACCCCTCCTGAAGTCTCCTCTGCAGCCCCAGTGATGTGGTTTTGGAACAGCCCAGTCAATTTCCAGAGTAGTGTGAAGCTAGAAATTTTAATTAATAAGACTTTACAGTAGAATCTCGCAAAGGAGAACCATGGGCAAGGAATAAACAAACTGTGAAACGCACATTTTCTCAGAGAAGAAGCACATCTCTTCAGTCTGCTGAGAGTCCAGGGCAAGCAAATTAATGCTGAAATCCAAGGACTAGGCCTTAGCCCACCTGAAACATTTTACAGGGGTTCTTCTACTACCGGGCAGGAGGAGTATCTAAAACAATGTTTGCATGCTTTGTAAAATATAAGTCAAATCTTGAATTTTTATATTTTGCTAGCAGCCATTTCATGGAAAAAAATTACAGTGGATGTCTTGGGCTGAGCTCTCACCAAGTGAGTGCAGGGAACGCATGTTAGGAGAGCGTTAAAATCAAGCACTTGACCTGGCAACACGTCTTTTCCACAGCTTACACCAACTGACTGCAAATGGACTGGAGGAGTTTTGCCTCTGTAAAACACTGATGGGAAAGCAGAATATTAGCTGACAAAATTGATTTAAACATATTTTATTACAGTTTTTGTTTTGGTGTTTTTTTCAAGACAGATAGGGTTATAAGTCAGGAGAGCTAACTTCCACAATATGCACACACTAAATTGTACAGGAATGCAAGGTATTTTTGCCAAAATCAAGACAAAGTTTCCAGAATTTAAAGTTGTATGTTGGGTTTTTTTTTGCTGGAAAATTCAAACTTTGAGAGAGAAAAAGAACTCCTAGTCTTTCCAAACAAGAATTGCAAACAGAAACATCTCAAGAACAATCCAAATGTTGCAAATTTAAACAAAACTGTATTTTCAGAAACATACATTCAAAACAATAGTTTTTTTAAAAAACGTATTAGTTTTCTTGGGTTTTCTTTTTTTCAAGCTTGATCAACTTCTTTCAAGTTCTTAGTTCTAGAGGAAAGTGTAGGTCAGACAGCCTTGCCAGGATTAGGATCAAGGCTGCCTTTGACTCATTTGCCTCCAACCAGGAACAATGTATTTTATTATGGCATCCTGTTGGTGTTTAGTGTTATTAGCTGCGAGGAGCATTGCTCATGTCTGCTCTGCAGATTGCCTGCTTTAAAAGAGGATGATGTAATGTGACACAGGAACAACCAGCTACCTTCCTTGCAGTAATTTTACCCTGTCCCTGTCAGAGGACCACTTTGTAAGAGATAATCTGTCCTCATCACCACCAACGCCAGTTTTGTTCCTTTTATTTTATTTGCCTTGATGTTCCACTGGAAATGTTGGTTCAATTTCAGGACCAGAACGAGAGCGGTCAGCTTCCAAAGTGACATCTTAGCCAATTAGGAAATGGAGCTGGCTCAACATCTGGCTTTTATTCGAGAGTAGCTTTGCATCTGAATGGTGAGCTCAGGGAGTGGAGACAGCAGCAGGACTTTGATCTGCCACCGCTTAATTTTGCTTGGATTACAAGGTCGCCATTAATGTCAGGGGGATCCAACAACAGCCTTGCACTAAAGGCTTCCTGCTTGAATTTCCTCTGCCTTTACCAGACTTGCTGGCCACTGAACTATGGTAATTATGTACTTCTGTGCCTGATATCAAGGTACATGAGAGAGCCTCGCTGAGACCTGAAGATACAGTTAAATGGCTAAAATTAAGAGTGAGAGCTACACCACCTCCTTCCATGGGGCTTCTGCTTCCACACAGAAGTGTGGAGGATGATGGAGCACTTGTCAGTGGCTGTGGGATCCAGCTTATTTCTCACCTTGGTGCAGGTCTTGTTTATCCTGATAAACACCAGAGAACCCTCTCGTAAAATTGGGTGAATGAATGGTGCTTCGGGGACAGTCTTTTAGCTGGAATAAACTGGCTGCTTTCAGCACTACCAAGCAACAATTTCTGCATTTAATGTCTGTTGATGGTGAACCTGGACAGCAAGAATGGCTTTGCCATAAGCACTTTAAGGGCTGGTACATTGTATTTTTTCTAGCATGTATGTAATCTAATTATCCATTACTGTTGAATCACATCTAAAGACTCTTGTCTTGTCTTAGAAAATTTAATTCTGGAGGATTTTTTTTTCTTTGCCCAGTAGAAAGCAAACTGATAACCCAGTTCTTCTTATTGTTATACTAGTTCAGCTATTTTGATTTACTTAAATTGCTCTTAAATCTGCACACGTAAAAAACTTGAAAGTTGTCTGCTAGTCACAAAAGAAATGTTTGATCAAAATATAAACATGCATATAATATATTTCTTTATTCACTGACCTAAACACTTCTGATTTAAAAATGGGTGAGAAATAGGTATCTAAGGAGCTAAGTGACAGGTGAGAACAGTTGAGGATGTTGGCAGTACGAACCATAGAATCATTTAGGTTGGAAAAGACCCCTAAGATCACTGAGTCCAATTGTAAATGAGCCGTGTCCCAGACCTCTCAGTATCACAGCACAATCCCTGGCTGTAGAGGAGCATTTCCTGGACTGTGAGGAGGAGGAGGAGAAAAGGGGAAGGCCCTCAGAAGAATTTTCTTTAGGTGATGGACCATTGGTCTTTGGACCATAACAAGTCTTAGCCTGATCGTGTTGTAGGTCCTTGTAGCTGAGCAGCCTTCACTGACTTCCCCTGAGAGACAGCGTACGGCAGACCACTGAGCAGATAAGCATAAGCAGCACCTTGGTTTCAGCACCTAGCAGGAGTCTTAGCATGGAAACATTTTTCTGTGGGTTGAAGGAGGAAGGGTCCTGGCTTCCCTTTTCAGGATGTGCTTCTGGGTACAGATGCAGCCAGAGCCATCACTTTCATATTGCTACGCCATGCCAGGTTTTATCAAAACCAAGCATGAAAAAGCTAGGAAATTCATAGTTAAGGGCATTATAAATCTTAATGGAGATGTCATATAAGCATACTGCTTTTATTGAGTGGTTAAGAAGTATAGGTTTCATCACAGCACACATGGAGCAACGGAGAGCAAGAAAGAATGGCTCATCAGATTATTAAATTAAAGGAGAGAAAGGTTTTGGCCAAAATAATTTATTCTTATTTAGTCCATTATTTAGATTTATATAGAAGTTTAACAAAGACATCTAACCTAGTGCTCCAGGCACTTTTGCTCCATTTTAAGGAGAAAAAGAAATAAACACAGCTGTCCTCCCCAAAACGAAAACTATTATCAGTGCCCTAGTTCAACAGCAGCTTAAAGCTGAGCACCAACTCAAGTGCTTTGCTGCGTCCACAGCAGAACTGCAGTGCTGATTTTCCAACTTGAGCAATGTTTATCTACCCATTTTCAAACCATTATTTGAAAATTATTTACTGCAGTCACAGTTTTTAAGTATCTTTAAAAAAAAAAAAAAGAGTCATTTATCCATCACCATATCAGGCCTCAGAGAAGGATGTCATTGTATTTATTACCTTTGGAATTGCTTCCACCTCATTTAATTGATGTAATTTTTTTGCCCACTAAGGGGATGATAAGCATCCAGTAGCTCGCTTTAACTTCCAACAAGCTCACGTTTGTGAGTGCACATCGTCCAGGAAAATCTTGTTCAGTCACTTGCACCTAATCAAGAAACAGAGCTAAATTTAACAAAACAAAAAAAGGAGTGGAGGGTAAAGACAGGCTGAGGCTTTATCTGGCAGGCAAACTGAAGAGGTCTTTGGAATGGTTTCAGAAGGTTTCCATTAAGAGAGAACAGCAAGTACAGAAAGATTGTTCATCAACAGCTTTTAAAAGCTTCATTGTAAAATGGATGGTCATGACAAATAATGCGGAGAGATTTGTGCAAAGGGAGATTTAAGCAAAAATCTCACACCAAACCATTACTGTGTAGGAACAGAGGCCAAACATTCAAGAATATCTCACTGTTGCAAACTTCCAGCTAACATGATTTAGCAGCAGCATAACTGTCTCACAGTGGCTGGGAGCTGCCGCCAGACATTCAGTACTGTATATTTTTCTTCATGTTATTGAGAGTGAAAGGTTAGACAGAGACAGGGTTTATAAAAAGCAGACTTTTCTCCAAATATTTTGTTTAACCTTCATAAAATATCCCCAGCTTCAGTGTAGAATTCCAGGACTGGAGGAAAGAGAAAATATGAGGTGTATTTGCCTTTCAGTTAGTACATTTATTCTGCCTTAATTAGAATTTGCCTTTTGCCAAATGATAAAGTTTTAATTTGGATCTAGCAATACAGCAGTAATGCCTGCCTTATCAAGGCAGGTGATCAGCATGGTGTAACAGACAATTCCAGGCTCTTCAGAGCTGAGGTAATGTTATTATACATGACTGCCCTGTAGCTCAACATACCCAGAAAAAGTTACAGGGTTCTTTAATCACCTCTAAGTCCATAGCACTTGGCCACAGCGAGATGCTGTCGTCAGCTTTTGCACTTAGGCAAGCAAAGTCACCATAAGGGACATGAGTCAAAAACTGGGGGAAATGGTGATTTTATTCTCATTCTGTAGTTTCCCAAAAGGAGATTTTGAGTTACTTACCCCTTAAAAAACATGGAGAGAGCATTGTCTGTTGTTGTTGGGATGCTTCTGGTGCATTGACATGCAGAAAATCAGGAGAGGGAACATGAAAAGCACTACTTTTTGTCTTCCAGCTGCGGCCAGCACATGAAAATTTGGAAGGAAATAAATGTCAAATTTAGAAAAAGTGTGTTTGTGTCTGGGTGTGAGGTTTTCATTCTTGATCAGCTGCAGAAAGAAGCAGCAACAGAAAGAAGCAGACCCATCAAGTTTCTTTCTTTTTTGCACTGGTTTGGGAAGATAATTCATCCTCAACTCTCGCTCTCTGTTCATTCCCACTCTTGCCCTTCACCCATTCCCAGTAGAGAAGATTCCTTTCTCTGCACAACTGTTGTACTCCTCCCCACATCCAAAAGCAGGCACTCTGGTCCCTCTGCTCTTTTTGCCATGTGGATGCTTGGGCTGATAGGTGCCTTCTCTAACCAGCCTTTCTCACCCTTTGGGGTTCCCCAGTTGAAAAGGGACACTGGCGACTGCAACGCTGTTTATGAGCGATGGGACTTGTGTCCCACAGCAGACTGAGCAAGTACAGAAGTCACCAGATTTCAGCAAATGGAGATACCTGCAAACAATAAGCAGCGTTGTCTGAGCCATATAAATTGCTTAATGGTTTATAGATGGAGCCACCACCATGGTCTTGTAAAACAAAAAGCAAGACTGACAGAGACATCAGTCTGGTCTTGATTATCTAGCGGTGTATGTCATCTGAACGGTGTCCCACACCTAGGGAATTCATTGGCTACTGGGGTCAGTTTTAAACTTATCCATAATGCTTACATTCTGCTATATAGAGATGGAGATTTTTTTTCCTTTTGAGATGAGTACTTCTGACTTGACACTGAAAGTTTCTGTAACAAAATAGACAAAATCACAGCAGTACTTCTGTTTCTTTTTTTCCTGAGATCCTTGTCTATCCAGAAATATGTAATATGTGCTCAGGGAAAGATCGCTATTGCATTATTTATTCAGGAAAATGGTGTTATGATAATATCCAGAGAATTAAGCAAATATTAAATTAGGTCTACAAAATTTTCCTCGATAAATGTGCAGTTAATGAGGATGTAGGAGGACTGCACCATAGATGAAGAGTATGAGGGAGACAGAAGAAACAAAGCAGAGATTGCAAGGGAAAAAAACTATTTCTCCAGTACTAAAAGTTGTCATATAGGAGAAACCAGGTAGACCACCATAAAGTTTGGCTTAAAACTTCAAACATTCTGCTCTGCTCCTGCCATTTAAGAATAAACACTTCACAGTTGTATTGGTCATTTTGGTTGCTGTCCTCAGTGAAATTCTCACACAACTTGAACCCATGTAAGCCTTCTGTTATGGCAAGGGGCCCACGACAAGCCCAGGGAACATAAGGACTCCTTCTCTAGACTATGAACAGGTGATGCTCAGCACCTCACCCATCCACACAGCAAGGGACTAGAGGTACAGAGCCTTGAAACATGCAAGAGACAACATCCCTTCCTTTATAAACCTCTCCATGTTTGTCAGTTAATTTGTAGAAAGCAAAATGACACCGTAGCACTCCTTTTAATGAGAACTAATCTCCATCTCTTGGAGCTCATACTCCGCTAACAGCCTAACAGGAACAGTGCAGGGATAATGAGGTTTCGAGAAACAACCTTGGTGTTCAAGCCATACCTGCAGCCCCAGGTATCTTCTCTGACCTGAAGATCCCTTTCCAGAACATCCAGTAGTTATTGCAGGAAACCTGCCTCCTGGGACACAAGCCTCAAAACACTTGTCAAAGCCCTGCACAGCATCAGAACCATGGAAAATTACCAGAAAGTACAATTGCAGAGTGATGCAGGCAGACAGGAGGAGCACGTTGCCAATGCAGCAGTAGATGTTTTTATTTGAGTACATGGGCTGTGTCCTGTCCTGTTCTGAAGCACAGGACAGGAAAAATAGACAGTAGTCCTGGCTGAACTGAGGGAGGAGGAGGTATTTCCTTGTACCAAAGCTGTCTGCCAGCTTAATCCTAAGCATATGAGGAAATCGTGTCAAGAAGCTACCTAAGAAATCTTTCAACCCATAAAACTGTAGTAGGATCATACACTCCTCCTCTCTCCGCAGCTGCTCCCTGTGCTGCAGAGGAGGGAAGGAACTCTTCTTATCCAGAAGCCAGGATCTGAGAGGTAGGAGAGGAAAGAGTGACTGGGGAGGGAAGGAGGGAGAAGGAAAAGAGAAGACAGCTCTCTGGCATTTAGTAGCAGAAAGGGTTGTGCTTTGTTGCAAATTTCACCTTTCGTCCCTTCCTTTTCACACTTCTCTCTGCAGCAAGTGGAAGCTGTGCCCTGTTTATTTTTGCTGGTCTGATTTATAAGGAGATGGCATAGAGAAGTGGAAATCATTTTGTTCAAGCCAGAGGGGAGGATCTCGGGGCTTAGATACACTGGAACAGCCATATATGGTAAAGGCTGAGGGATTTTTTAAAGCCATTTTTAGTATCTTCATCATTCTCATTATTGTATATATATTACTATTTTATATCTAGTATCAGACTATATATGTAGTGTCAAACTGTATACAGTATTACAGATATTAAATATATTTAATATACATAGTATCAGACTGATGTTTATTATTAGCGAGGGTTTTGGAGCGAGCAGGCCCTTGGGCTGCAAGGCGTTACCACAGGACATGTTCCCCTCTTGGTCAGGTGAAGGCAGAAGGTGAGAAGGGTACCAGTACATGACATGAACCCACCGCTGCAACACCCACCAGGATGGAAAAGCAGATGAAAGTGACAGAAAGAGAGTCTTGAAATTATTTAACTCAGAGAAACATTTTCCATTTTGGGAGCAAAGCTTTCTAGACTTGGCTGTAGCTTTTAAAGATATGCTATCTCAGAAGATATTTTTTTCCTCTCTGATTTTTCATAGCAGTAATCATGTGCATGGGCAGGGGGAAGGAAAGGGTAGTGATAAAAGAAATATTGTACTTAATTTATCCTCAGGAAGGAATTTGATTATAACGTAATGAAATGAATGTTACCCCTGAGTGATTTCCAGGAAAATTTTACAGATTAGCATTATTCCCTGTGAAAATGTTGGTGATTTTGTGCCTAAGCCTACAATAGTTGGAGACTGAGACATATACTGGCATGTGCTGCTCTTGCAACTTCACAAACCCAGCAATCTTCAAATTTATGAGGAGCTGCCTGCTTTTTATTTCATTTTTTTCATCCTGCTTGTGTTTGGCAGTATAAGTTGGGGAGTGCATCCCCAGGGGCATCTCCCAAAGCAGTAAATGAAAGAGGAAAAGGGAAAAAAAGATGTGCTCTTCTTGTCTTGGGAGTCTGGTGTTTTATGTCTTACATGCATTTCAACAGCCTTATTACACCCTCAGCCTTCACATCACAGCTCAGCTTACCTTCACCTCCACCCATAAAGCCCGTAAGACTGAACCTTTTATTTCCCTTTATAACATTTCCCTGCATTGCTCATGCCACCCTTTTCTTCACCTCTGTGATGCTTCCATTTCTATTTTGGATGTTTTTCACTGAATGAATCTGGTAACAGTTAAAATCAGACATCCGTTGTCATAGGACCTGCATAGCATGTAGTGAGAATTGGCCCATTCCAAGCAGCTCACTACTGAGCAAGACAAGCAGAGACTGTATGAGGGGAAAAGACATGCTAGTGTCTTCAACTGAGGGTGCACGATTGTTAAGAAAATAGCTCAGGGTCATCTGGAAAGCTATAGCAGAGTCAGGAATGGAATTTGTGTTTCCTTATCCTTTACTAGAAACCCATGCTTCTCCATACTAGCAATTTTCCACAAGCTGTCTTACAAAACAAATTAAATGTGTAATTCAAAAATACTGCAGGAACTATACATTTAGGGAATGTCTCCATGAGAATGACATATTTTTTCCTTAAATACAACTGTAAATGTTACATTTGACACTGCTCATTAAACGTATTCTTTATTTGCCTCTTCTGTAAGGTTGAAACCGCTTCTTCTGTATCCACTACTGAGAAAGGCATGATTAGAAGATTTTATACTTACATCAGAGAGCACCAATTTGTGATTTATTTCCAGAACACTTGAGTATCTTTCAAAATAGAATAGGATAGTAAGAGCCCCTTTTCATAGCCACTCAGTGTTTTTTCCTCTTCATAAACACAAAAAGAAAAATTACTGATTTGATAGTGAGCTATGACACTATTCGTTTCTAAAGGCTGAGAAGTGATTAAGCAGCAATTTTGCCTATGAATTTAAGCTTTGTCCTTTCCTGTCATACAGAGGATTTGAGACTGCAGCCAATGCTTAGTTCATGGTAAAATGAGGATCTGCCTCGCTACATGTTTGAAGAAAGCAGTTATAGAACAAATATCCAGAATTTACACTAGACAGCCAATCTCCACTCAACATCATAAAGTAACTTCAGTTTTGTAAGGCTGGCTGCCTTCTTAGTATACTGAGCTGACATTTACAGTTCCCACTTCTGTAGAGAAGCCCGTATTCCCTGCTATATTATTCTCATGTGCCTGCGTAATCTGGTAAACTTTGCTGTTGTTTAAAAGCTAAAGGTCTTTCCCTGATCTCAAGACATCCTGGCCAAAGAAAGAACTAACCTCATCCCTCTCAACATGCTATGCTACTTCAGATTAATGCTTAGGGAATTGGTCAAATTTAGTGCCGACCTAGTTAGATCAACTTGAGTTCTGACAGGAGAGCAAATGCATATGTGTTTTTAATTAATCCCCTGCCTAAATCAAGGGAAAGGATATTGCATTTTTCAGCAGAATTGCTCCACATAGTGCTGACTGCATATATTTAACAATTCTTACTCTTTCTCATGTAACTGAGAAAAGCCACTGGAAATCTTCCAAACCTCATGCAGCTTTTGCCCAACTCTGAACTCTCCTCTACCTGGCGCAGGGCTGGGGCACGTCAACTGGCAGCCCCAGGAGGAGATTGGCCTGCAGTCCAGGTAGCAGAGGCCTGTTCAACGAGGAACTTTGCATTTACAGAGTATGTTCCCCCATGTACAGCCCCAGCGCAATCCAGCCCTTAACATTAAACACTATGAATAATCCCATCCCTTCCTGTCAAAGACATCAAGCATGTGCTTAATTTTCACGTAAGTCCTTGGTAGGAAACTAGGTATGTGTTAAATCACATCATTGAAATGTTCACCAGAAAAGCTCATTATTTAGTGTCAGCAGAATGTATACATTTTTTTTTGTCTACAGTTTGTTGTCTAGCTTTTCAGTGAACAAGTTAATATTTCCCTTTCCCCTTCCCTTCTTTCCCCTTCCCTTCTTTCCTCTTCCCTTCCCTTCCCTTCCCTTCCCTTCCCTTCCCTTCCCTTCCCTTCCCTTCCATTCTTTCCCCTTCCCTTCCCTTCC
>JAAGAY010006554.1:0-26097 GCA_011801015.1 Ardeotis arabs | reverse complement strand
CCCTCCCCGCACCACACCTTCCCACACCTTTTCCCTTTCCTTTCTCCTTTCTCCTTTCTCCTTTTTCCTTTCTCCTTTCTCCTTTTTCCTTTCTCCTTTCTCCTTTTTCCTTTTTCCTTTTTCTTCTCCTACATATTTTCTTTTGAAGGATTTAATCAGATTTTGGTTTCCCCAACTTCCTGATCTGTTTAGGAATCAAAAGACTCTTTAAACATGAAGCCTTTCAGGCCTTTTGATTTGGCTAAGCACAGAGGTCAGTTTTTCATTTATAATATAAATTATTCCAGATGCTAGCACAAACGAGAATTGCAAAGAGATCAGTTTTGACATGCTCTTTAATACAACATGTGGTTCCAATTTATAATCAAAAGTCACCTTTCCCAGGATAGCTTGGATTTTGGAGGTCAGAGCAGGTAAGATATTTATTTCTCTGTTAAGACAGTGAGAAGTGCTAAGGGCTGATTTGCAGTGTCTTAAAGAATGTAAATCTATATGCAGGAAGAGAAGGAAACACAGTCATTAAAAAGGCAGGAGGCCTATCAGGGCCTATCAGGGATGTTTTCCCAAGTTCCCTCTCTGTTGCAGAACAAACGTACAGGAGAAGGATGAAAGGAAAGGCAACCTTGCCAAACTACGTGCAAGGAAAGCCTTTGAGAACAGAAAAAGTGCTCCAAGGGACAGAAGAGATGCTTGAAATCCCTTTCTGCCAGGCAAAGAACAGTGATCCAGACAGCACTATTGAAGTTACTAAATCTCCCTAGTCTTTTCCTTATAATTTCACCCTTACAAACCACTAAAAATGAATATTCTCCGTATAGGAAACAGTCCTCTCACCTCAATCAGCATTCACTGAGGTGAGTAAGGCACAAATCAGTGACTGATGAAGTAGATCATGTCCCTTTTGTATGGTGGAACGGATACAACTGAAAAATAGTCCTTTTTCCTTGTCAGGTTAGATCAACTCCTCACACTGGCCTACTGCCCACTTATACAGACTGACGAAGGAGGCTGGGAGAGAAAACTTTGCTGTACATGGAAGGATGGTGCAGCATGTGGCAGCAGCAGCCATGGTTCAGAATGATTTAAAACTTGCTGTGAAAGCAGCCCCTAGGTATCTATGGGTGGTGGTGGTCCAGGGCTCTGCTATAGAGAGGAAAGCTTGCATTCAACATTCCTCAACTTTCCAGCCTTCTAGAGTTTTCCAAAGCCTAAGTTTTGCCAGAGCAGAAGACACTGCTTAAGATGTTTTTCACAATGCTTTGACCACAACTCTTTGTAGCAACTTTTTCTGATTTAATTTTTTTTTTCCCCAGCACAAAGAGAAATATTCATTGCAGGAGGTGGAGTTCAGTTATACAGTATAAACAAATGGATTAATAGCTTAGATACTGATGTGGTTAAGTTGGAGGTAACGCACACCATGTTATTTTTCAGTGTATTTTTCTGCTTTGTGTTAGATTGTTTCAGAAAGCTCTTGAGAAAGAAAGTCTCTACAAGAAGTGGTGAGAGAAATTGCAGCAGATTTAAAAAAAAATTTTAAAACCAAACACTAGGCTTACAACATGAATACAACCAGCTACATCAGGTGAGACAATTCTTCTCCCTTTGCATCCTTCAGTACTATTTCCAAAGCCATGAGCAAACTGAACTCTTGCTCTCTGCCACAGGGTGCAGATACAGAGGCAGGAGCTTATTTGGAGAACGTCATACTTGAGGCCATCCACACTGTGGCACACCAAAGGCTTCTTCCATATCCTGCTTCCAGCAGTTGCTTTAAGAGGGTACCCGGGAAACAACATGCACAGGCCAAGTATGTATGACACTTCTCTTTAACACTCTGCCAGTCCCCAAGTATTTCCACTTCAGGGTGTTTCCTGCACTTGCATGTGTTTCTGTGCACTGAGTTAACCCCCATGGCCCTTGGGCCATGTAAACCTACACTATGGCAGCATCCTTTGGCAAGAAGTATCACAGACCTGCTTCCTGAATAATCATCTCCCATTGTCTGTTTTTAACCTGGTTCCCAGTCCCTGAATTTGATGCTCCTTTGTTCTAGAACTAGACGACAGTGAACTTGATCAGCCCCTCTCAGGTAGTAATAATTTTACAGATAGATGTCTACAGTATCCTCTAAACTTCTCTCATTTGCAGGTTGAGGTGTTCTGATCTACACAGCAGTTCCCTATACAGAAACCACTCCTTATCTTCAAACACCCTTGACTTATCCTGCCCCAGCTCCATTATATCTGTTCTGGGATTACAGTACAGTAATGAACAGTATTCAAAGGGTGAGCAGAACACCCATTTATTCAGTGGCACTGAATATCTTCTGGTTTTTTCTCTGTTCCTTGCTAGCTTTTGGCTTGCCTTTTCCGACCACTATTTCACATTGAGCTGACATTTTCTTGGCACTATCTGTCATAACCCTAAGACCTATCTCCTAAGAAGTCATAATCCACTCAGAGCCCATTATTTTATGTAGGAAGCTCAGATGATATTTCCGCTTGTGGAACAGTTTATGTTTAATTTCCCTACACCGAGTTTCATGTTGTTTTCTCACCCAATCACTTGGATCTTTCTGCAGCTTGGTGCACACTTGGTGCTTCTGCTTGCTAATGTCAATGTTGTCATCCTGCAGCTCACCCCCTTTCATGGGTTATTGATGAACACATTGGCTAGCACAGATCCCTGCGCGACTTCCCATACTTTCACCTCTCATTTGCTTATTCTTGCCAGAAGCTTCTCTCAGGACATGGCTGCGTAGTTTCCTTGAAACTTTGATAAAGATTGTGAAATAACTGAACACCCATTTATACATACAGCTTGAAAAGAAAAAGAAAATGGCATTTTCCATCTTACAACAGCAGCAGCATGCTACTTTTTAATGAGGTCAGTGTGCCAGACTTCCAGTTCACAGTGTTATTCAGCTTGTCCAGTTGTAATGACCTTTCTGTAGCTCAAATAATTATTTTAAAGCTTCTTGTCGTGCTGTGGTAACAAAAAGAGAAATAAACAGGGTTTCCATCTGACAAAAACCTGTCTGTTTCAGTCGAGTGCAAGTGTTTTTAAACATACTGACCAGGCACATTTCTCAGAGTTACATCAGGGAGGGAAAATATCCATGAGTCATCCTGCTCCTGGCTGAGGAGTACCTTCTACTTCTACCTGTTCTTCTGAGGCTGACATTGTTCAGTTGCAGGGGAACACAAACAGGTTTGGGTCTTACAGCAGCACTTCTGCAGCAGTAGGTGGTGACTTGACAAAGAGGCTGCATGGTACCAGCAACCTCAATATTGGCTGGAATGGTTTTTTTGCATCGGATGACATTTATTGAATTGCACAGAAGCCAGAAGCATGATGAGAGTGCTGTATTGTAGTTTTCCATGACGAACACCTAACTTGCAGTAGTTTAGAGTTCCATTGTGCTGAGCAGCAGCCAAGCAGCCTGCTATGAAGCATTTTTCAGGTGGGAGCACCGAGAACATAGATGTGGACTGCAAGGTCCTGATTTCTCACCACTGACACTCACCAACACCCTCTTCTCTGATTTCTAAAGGATTTTCAAACACAGTGAATGCTACTGTGCTATTCAAATGGAACAAAAAGTGCTCAGCCTTTCCTACTGAGAGTACGAGAGACGAAGATCTTTGCTGGTTCATGGCACTTCCATGCTCTGATCCCGTGTGCGCTGGCATTGTTTTGATCCTATTTCTATTTCTATTTCCTTGTTTTTATGTAAGCTTTCACATACTTTTATCACAGCCTGTGATGTTTGCAATGAGGGCACAAAACTCAGCTAACAAACCCAGATGCAATGAATACAAGTTTGGATCATTTGTACCAGAAAGGTGCCATAAAAATTACATAATCTGAGAAGAAAGTACAGCAGGAGTCCCTCGCAAATTACATCATCCCTCTCTGTAAATTTGTACTAGACATAAAGCAAAGACAAAATAATTTCTAGGGCATACCAAGGCTAATACAGGGAGATTAAATACAGTCAGCAAACCAAAACAGCATCTGGACTCAGTGGTTAATGGAACATTTCAGTATGGAGTTATAATGCAGCATAATGCAGTAATGTTAGCTGATTTTTCACAGAGTGATAGTTATACATCATTAAAGCTTTTCATGCCTTGATCAGCAGCTCTGAGTGCTGTTCCTGCTTGCAGACTAAGATCAGCCATGAATAAAATTGTTTTTAATGTCTTGACGAAAGGAGTGCATTTTCAGAGGATACAAAGAAAACCTAGAAATGAAAATACTAATTCTGCCATAGCCTTACTTTAGCCATGCATGACAGCGCAACACAACTATTCCTTCTTCCAAAAATAGCTGTCTTGAAAGGAGAGGCATTTCCTTTGGAATAAGAAGCTACCAAGAAGGATTTTAAAACTCAAGCTTTATTTACTTGGTCATTTGTCCTGCCATGAGTCATGTCTCACAGCAGAGTCTGAGGCTCTGACTGGAGAACCACTGCTCAGAAAATAAGTCAGATATGTGTTGCTGCATGTTATCATCATTAATTTACACTGTAGTATCACTCCAGGCACTACTTGTAGACTGCCATGGCAGATGTTGTGGAGATGCTATTCCCACTTTTGTATAGGTCCTGTGAGCAAACCACCAAGATGGACTTGCATCATATTTCTTTTTAAGGAGAAGAGCATAAGGCTGTTTCTGTCCCTTATACATCGATTACTCTGTCTGTTCAGTGGCACCTCCATCCATGTGAGATGCCACCCTTCGTATATACACCCTGTCAATACTCCACACACTACACACATCCTTTCTTCACCCATATTTGGGCCAGCAAGTTAATGTCAACAGTGCACCGTACCATGCCACATGTAGTTAGGTGAAGAAATGATGCCAAGACAATTAAGAAGGGGACTGAGGGATATAGATTGCAACTGGGACACAAGGTTATCCCATAAGCATTATCATCTGCAGAACTGCGGTTTGCAGAGACTGCAAAACTTCTGGGGTTTTTTGCACACCTACAAAGGATAAAATAAAAAAAAAAAGTAGCACCTTGTGGTAGCATATGAGGCTGCTGAAAGAGATAAACAGGGGGAAGCATAGTAGAAATCTATGAAGCACTAATGGTTTGAAGAGGCATTTTTGGCTGAAGGACGTGGTGGGTGCTAAAGGGCTACTGAGGTTCAAAGGGTGAGTGTCCAAGTTTGGGGCAGCCAAGTCCAAGGAGGGTTATGTCCAGCTCAGGAAGTCTCTGAACCTCAAATGACTAGAAACAGGGAGAACACTTGGAGGAGGTATCACATATATGATTGCCCTTTAAATGCGTACTCTCTTCCCTAAGGCCCTGCTATGGTCCTCTAGGTAATGGCTCTGGTCTGACCCAGCACAGTTACTTTTGCATTGCATGACTTTCTTGTGGCTGTAACTTGTAAGCTTGCCCACATGATCTGACTGTCCTTTCCTCCATCAACAAAATGACTTCTTACATCAAAAGTGCTGTGGAGAATCAAAGGTAAGTGAGGAAAGTAACAGTTCTATAACTTTTAATGATGCAGCTACAGGACATGAAGTATTTAATTCTTTACTAGGCACTGTGCCTTGCGACTGTTGTTACACACAAAGCTGCAGAGAGAAGTGAGTCTTATTTTACTAAAAATAGGTCAAGAAAACAGAATTTGATCTTTTAAATAATTAGATTCTATCCAGAATAATTATTTTTGCCATCAACATGAGTTTGAACTGCAAAGAATGCAGGACATTCTTGCAAATTGAGTAATTTCCAGTTAAAATGGACTGTCTTCATTAGACAATGTAAGCACTTCTTTCGTGGAAGACGATAACCATATTTCTTGAGAATAAACACTAGTATACTGAACTAAATGGTCTACAGTGATGACAACGGATTTTGTGTGACTAACCTGAGACAGCACAGAAGATCCTCATTTCTCTAATGCTCTAAGCCTGCGTCAAATTACTTGTTTCAACTCTGCATGTCTTAAAATACTGGTTTATTTTCATTCATATTTTTAATATAGACTAACAGGCTTCTTTAAGTAGAAGATGAAGAAGACATAAACTTATTTCCTTTGGGAAAGATGGATGCCAGACTCACTTCCAGGAAATACACGAGAAGAATATGCTTCCTTCCCTGATTCCAAAGCATATGTTGTACTAACAATTATTTCAATGAGACTGATGGGCTAAAGCAATTAAGCACGCAGACATTACGCATTTAACTTAAGAATTCCAGTATCAGTATACTGATATTGCAGTAAACAGGTGTAAAAATCACAAAAGTATCTTGCTTCTCAGAAGTCAGGAAACACCTAAATTCAGGAAAAACTAATAAATAAGTTTCTCCAATAATTCACGGCTTCTTTATCCTTTTTATAACCTTACAGTTTTAGACATCATGGTATTTCAGTTCCTAAGACCCTCCTCAGTAGTGACTAATGAAAGGTCAATCCAGTTGTCAGGAACTGTAGCAAAAAAATAGCTTCAGGGAACATCACAGGTAAGCAGCTCCGAAATGCATCAGACAGCATTGTTTTTGCATCAGATGCAGATCAGAAAATAGAAAAGGAGCATAAGGACTTGGCTAACATGATCATTGCTCACTTACATTTTCTGAGACATCTAAAGGGATTGCATGTATTTAAGACTTGACCCTCTCACTAGCACTTAGCCTTAGTTACCCTTAACTGAGGAGCTGTTGTGTTCTACAAGAAATTATGTAACAGAATTTTCTTTTGATGTTTTAATGAAGATGACCTCATGGAAAAGGAGTGTGGATGGGAGGGTAAGACATCCTTTGCAGAGAAGCATGTTTGCTACATCTTGCGTGGAAGCGGAACAATGATGTACCCAGATGGTGGAAAAGGAGCCAACCACCCTCCACCATCACAGCTGAGAGAAATTCCTGCAGCTGGAAAAAAAGGAGGATCAGTCTTTAAAAGTGGAACAGGAATTTTAGACATCAGATGGCCAGACTGTATTGTCAAATGTCATCATTAAAAGTGTGTATGTTCCTACAAATGAAGGGGAGAGATGCTTTTCAGAGGTGTGGCTGAAGACTCCATGCAGCAACATGTCCAATAGGACAAGTGAGAGCAAGCCAAGTCACAAAGCCCTAGCATAACATCAGCTGGCAACAGTGATGGTGTTTTGACCCTTGAACTTCTCACTGAATAGCTGTGAATTAATTGAAAGAAACCTGAACCAGTAAGAGCAATATAAAATAACACAAAACACCCAAAGTACCCTGAAAAATCAGTAAGCCTTTCCCAAGATACTTGGAAAGTGATGTGTTTACATCTGAGAAAGAGGTGTACATATGCAGAAAGACAAGAGTCATGCTGATCTGAGGATGAGACACCTGATCTCAGTAGATGCAATGACCTCAGAATTTTTTCCAGGAATGGTGATGTTCTGTCATTAAATAGTAAGGGACATTAGTACAGAGGTTTCATTTGATTGATGTAGCAGGCAGGGATAAACATAATTGCACATTATTTGGCATGAGCTGAAACAAGGAATTAATAAAAAACTGCAGACTGCTAGAAGTGCCTTCCTTGAGCTGGATTAGTACTGCTCATGTTTCAGTCAGTAGACTACTCACCAAAATAACATTAACTCTGTTTTTACATACTGAACAGATTTTTGTTTGCTTTTTACTACAGGCATTGAAATTCTTATTATCCTCAATCACCTTTAACCAGTTCTGATTGTCAAATGTTGGGCCAGAGTTTTACTTAGAAAACTAGGAAACTTTTATACTTCTACTTGTTGTCACATTTCTCAGACTGTTGGTTGCTGTGCCCAGTGAGGAACGTAAGACAACTTCTCCAAATATTAACATACCTTAATAATGCCTTCTCACTCAATTTGAAAAAAATATATTTTACCTTTGTCTTTTCAGTTGTTTTAGTAAGGAGTTTGATTCATTGGTCAAAATAAATGCCTGTGACAATCACCCCATGCAATTAAACTGTTTTGCTGTGGAATTGGTCTTTCTTGTGAAGAATATCTTCCAATGAAAGATGCTTGAGATGAGATGAAATGCTGATTTCAAGCAACAGAATGACCAGCATAAATGAAGGTTAGGCATTTTCATGGATCCCAGTTTAGGCACATAAAAAGAAAGGGCAAAAGCCTGTTCCCTCATCTTTGGCATTAATTACATATGTATGTGTCGATAGGCAAAGCAATGTATCTTTTACACCATAACTTTCATTTTAGATACACATTCACACAAGTTTCACATGCTTTTAACATCTGCATCCAAAATATAATATATACAAGTTTACACACAAATTAAATCCATTAGTTAGCAATCTGAAGTAGCTGGGAAAGTGGAGGGGTTTTTTTTCATTCTTTGAAGATTGACATAAAACTATCATTTCCTTCTCTTTCCCTTTCTTCTTACATTCCTTCCTTCTGCCCTATCAAACAATATTCAGAGGATGGCAGAGCTGGATAGACATGATTTAGCTTATGCAAATGCTGAAGCTATCATGAACATCCAATAAAATACAAACTTTAAAGGAATTATGGCTGGGTGGTCTTGCATCAGAAAATATTGCCAGCAGTGTTCTATTGGTAACAGATACGGTTGCTCTGCAAAATCACTGTTCTAGGAAAAGCCCTTGTGTACTTCAGCTGGTTGTTTTTCATGCAATGATACCGGTGCAGATTCTTCTAACCAAAACAGAATTTTTCCAGGTCCAGCCATTAGCTCTAGAGCTTTCACTGGTACAGGTTTGTCGACGCAAGTATATTAACAAAACAGTACTGGTGTGGGTTTGATAGAGCATAGACCTGACAACACTTTAGGACTTTGATCCTCAGCTGACAACATGTTGCATTCATTAAAACCCACATCAAACTTACTGACAGCTTGTTTGAATGCTGCCCTTGGTAGGCTGCTGAGTCCCTGCTGTTGCCCATCATTCCCACCCTTTCTGAGGTGCAGCTGGAAGGTGGGATTGCAGGACAAGGAACAGGCCCACAGTAGCTTTGTGTTAGCTGCCCTGGGTAGCAGCAGAATTCCTGTGCAAATCGTACCCTGAATACTGAATTGGACAGCTAACCTACACTCCAGCTTGTACTGCAGAGGCCCCGTTACGTTATTACACAAGTCAGACAGATTTAGGCTAGCATAAACATGCTTTTCTGTTCTGCAGAGGAGCCGCATTAGACTGCACTTTGTTCAACATTTGCACAGTGCTTGGCACAATTCAAGTCTTAATCCATGGCCAGGCTGCTACTGCAATCCAAATTATGACAGCTTTTTCTTTTTTTTTTTCACTAGCTAGCGGGTGGCATCAACTATCCATAAACAGGCAGTGGAGTTTATAGATGATCACTTACTCTTCTTTCTCCTACACTGCACTGCCCTTCTCTCCTCTCTGTTGCCCTCCCCTCCTCTTCCCTTGTTTTTGTCCCCCTTTGCAGCTTCCTGAAGCGCCGAATGTTAGGGCACAGTTTGTACTCCTTGATGATGAAATCAATACTTTCATGCTGTATCTGCAGTCCCTGCTGGATTTTCAGGAATATTGCATCGGTTTTACTGTCTCACAGGGCTCAGTCTTCCGTTGAGTCACCAGCAGCACAAGGGAGTAACGGCTCTGTCGCAGGAACAAAACAACCTCTGTATAGTGCCTATAGGAAATTCAATTGGTGTCTGTCTGGCTGCTTCCCTTTCTTCATGGGGACACTTCTGAGGCACTATAATTGGCTTAGCCAGAGAGGTAAGTGACAACTGTGGATGGGAGGAGGAAAAACAGGAGGAGGAAATTTCTCTACTTTTTATCTATCTATTGAGAGGTCAGTGTCAGCCAAGAAGCACTTAAAAGAGACCTTCTGCTCTTATCTGGCAAGAGCAAGGACACATGGAAAGATCTAGTCATGAGAGAAAAAGCCAGCTACAAGGCTGCATGTGCCCAGGGCTTTCTGTAATATTTAGTGACATGCAGCTTACTGGCATACTCAGGGCTAGATCACTGCTCTGGGAGATGACGAGAGAGGACAAGTTCAACCCTTCTGGTTTCTACCAGACACATGCACAGGTTCATAGACACAAACATTCACCTCTTCTGCGATCTTTGCCCACATTAAGTCAGTACAGCTTCACTGATTTCCTTGATCTCAAAAGCATGTGCGCCTGTTTCCTACAAGTCTTCCAGCATCACAAAACAGCTTACATGGAGGAGGCAAATTTGACACTGACATGGCTTTGCCTGCTTTTCTTAAGAAAAGTGTCTCTGTGTGCAATGGGGGACACTTTGGAGTCTAATGACATGGAGGTTGATTCAAATGGTACCAAGCCATACAAAAATGAGAGAACCATTGGAGCTCTGAGAGCCTCTGTGTTTCCTGGTTGTGTACAAAAGACACTGCAGCAAATTGTTTCAATTGGCATAATCAGATGAATGAATCATAAAGCAGACAAACAGCAATTCATCCCTCCATGCAGCTTCTCTCTCTAATAGCATTGTAGTTAGCCAGCTCAGTAATAGTATTTTCAAAAAAATTTCACTTGCAGTCAGGTCCCTCTGCTCCTAATCCCCCACTAACCTGAGAGGACAGTGTATTCTCACAGGTTTATTTCATAAAATAAAATGGTTTTGTACCTCTTCAGAATTTAATCCCAGGTACAAAGATCTGAGTTCCCCTTACCAGATACATGTCCATCAGCAGTCTCTGAGCTGGGGTAACCTTGGAAATGAATGTTCAACTCATTTTCTTAGACCAGACCAGTCCAGATCCTGTTGAACGAGGCACAGGCTTCAAGGTGTTCATCAATAGCGCAGAATACTCACCAACCTGACTCTTGGTTTCTGTAGGACCTGAGTAGACTTAACAAAAAAGTTTCTGGTCACAGGCCAAAGGTTCTTTTTGTATCTTTTTGACACCAGAGTTTTCAGTTGGCAGAGGTTTCATGCATAGGCACATTGTAAAAAATGTTTGTCTCATTGCTGAGTTTCATTGCTTGATAGTGTAAATATAAAATACTAAATTCTGCAAACTCCGCTCCTCTTGCCTTCACAGGTTTTTGCAGAGAGAATAGCAGCTTTTGGGAACATCTTCTGTGATCAAAACTATGCAGCAGAAATTACAAGATAGTAATTGGCAGCGTAGGCATTATCTTCAAAGCATGCAAAGGTTAGGTGATGGTACTTGAGCTTGTGGATCGTTCCTGAACACACAGTTTTGACACTAGTCAAGGGTGGCATAATCAAAGATGTGTTCTGAGTCAAATGTATAGTATTGAACTGTCTAGCTTATTTCTTTCACATTCTTTATTTGTAAATACTAAGGGATTAAGCAAAGTCAAACCCCAGCATCCATATATTATTTTCTGAAAAAGTTTCTTTGGCTTTCAGCCAAAGCTCTGGAAATAATTAGAGTTCTTTTCTCATTACTAATGTAGATAATGAAGCTAAAGATTAAAAAAAATATGGGTTTGTGGATAAAACATAGAGGAGGACATAAAGAAGTTTCCAGTGTCAGCAGTTTATGTCAGCCTAGAATTTATTTTACACCACAAAAGGACTGCTTCAGGAGACCAGTGAAAGCTTTGCATGCCCTCAGCTAGACGCAAGCAGTCATGTATGTTACACACCAAATTGAGTCATGCTTCAAGTCATTGGCCTGAACCAATCTTAATAACAGGCCTGGACCCATCTGTTACATCTGCCCTGGCTAGTGGGGAATTTGTGTCCGTTTCTATACTTTGGTTCCTCTGATCTTTAGTTTAGCACTGATTTGACAATCCCAAACTTGGTTCTGATTTGAGGGTATTTGTTTTTCTGCATGGTATTTGCTTACATTGCTTTTCTCTATAGTTTTTTTCTACTTGCTTGCCTTTACCACCAGTCTTTTAAAATAACTGTACCTCAATTTGACTTTTTCTGGTTACCAGCTCCTGCCATTCAGTAGTTGACAGAAGGCATTTCCAGGAGATCATATGTCTTCAATGAGAATGCTCTTGTGCTGACAGATTTCAAATGTGATTTTCTGCAATATTCATTTAAGGCTCTGTCATTATGGGTGCGCCTGCCAGTTCAATTAATGGTCCATCTTCAGAACGTCATACACAAAAGGGTGAGTTAATGGTCAAAACGAATTTGCTGAAAAGTTTGAATACTTACAATGTTTAGGGTTTGGGTTTTTTATGGTTACAGAACAAATGGCACTTTGCAACCCTTTTTTTGTCACTGTCAGTTGTCATCTGCAGAAGACTAACTGCTATCAGCTCCTCATTCAACCCAAATCACTTTAGCTGGCTGCTGATTTCCATATTAGCTTTTGGGGATTGATTTACAGATGTGCCACTGTCCCGCTATCTAGTGCCCTGTCAAAACTTAGGTAGGATAAATCAGTCTTCTCATGAAGATGGTTGGTATGATGTAATGAAGCTGCATGGATAACATCTATAACAATGTATGTGTCACTGCAACTGAATAAGTTGCAGTGCGTCTGAATTTGTCTTAGTACAGAGAGTTGGACTACAGACATGTCCAAAGTATTTCCAGTCCTATCTTTGGCACCCACGAACAAGGTGCCAACTGCAAACGATACCTGTGTTTGCAAGCCCTTCTTGCACGGAGATCTATTAGATCAGTTCTTGAATGAGAGGGGAGCCAGTGAGTACCCAACAGATGCCCACTCTGTTCCTCTTCAGTTGGAGCAAGGCTCTACTTCCACATGGCTTCCTTCCAGGATGAAGAAAACAAATCTCAGTTAAATCGTCTTGCTTTTTGAAAGACATTCCACTCTGGCATTCACATCTTTCTATTACTCTTGTAACTAATAAAGGTGCTCTGAACAACCATGCTCACTTTGGAAAAGTGACCAAACATGGTTTTCCCTCTGGATGCCCATCTAGGTTTTAGGTTAGCACCTGCAAAATGTAAACAGGCAGTTGGGTAGAAATAGAAAAAGCTATTGGAAATTATTTATTTTAAAACATCAGAAAATAACAATAAAAGGGCTGGAACAGTAAACAGACTTCAGTAAGAGAATGCAAATAGCAGAACTGACAGAAAAATGTCCAAAAAACTGTCTGTTTGTGGGCATCCACAGGCACAACTGTTAGACTGGCAGCAGTTTGATCTGGTTTACACAGGAAAGAGATGGCCCGTATTTTCTGGCAGAGTTCAGTGCTTTGTAAGTGAGTAAGCACCTCAAAGTATATCGAAGAGCTTCAGCAAAGGCAGATCAGAGGAAAACTACTGAAACCTACAAGAAGCTGCAGCTAGCTGTAATCAACAAGCGTAAGAAAACGCAGCAAAACAATTTTTTCAGGCTTCGCTTTCTAAGGCCTTTTAACTCCAGCAGAAAAGGATGGATGGTCCGCAGCTTTCTCAGGGGAAGATATGAAGCCTTCATCCCTGCTTCTGATGTACAGTGGTGCCACAGCCATGCCTGTTTCACAGCCACAGCAAAACGGCTCTGCTCCAAGCTCCTCATTGGTGCAGCCATTTTTTTCACACTTTGTTGTTGTTGTCATTCGTCTTATTCCCTGAGTCTTCAGTGAGGGCAAGATTAGCTGGAGCAGAGGCAAAGCTTCAGCTGTTTTCTCTGTATGCTGCATCTAAGCATGCAGGGTCTCTACTGCAGGTTGGTGAAGAGGGTAGCGGTGGCAGCTGTGCCACAGCTCCTCCTGAACCACAAAGGGAAAGAGAAGGGGGTGGAAGTCCTCACACCTCATGACCCCAAGTGAGCTGGAAGGTGGCAAAGCAGGGCTGGTTTACTGTGGAGATTTCACGACCAAGGTCTGCTCATTTTTTTCATTGGTATTGACTACTGCCACAGCTTAAATAGATTTGGCTTGTCCAGCCATCAGCTCACAGAGGCCTCCAAGTAAGTTTTCTGCTGCGGAGACCATCTTTCCAGAAGACTGGATGTGCAACTTTATGAAATCTTAAAGACAGATTTAATGAATGACACTTAGCTTGTCCCACTGCAGTGAAATGAATCCAAGAAGGGGACCTCATCTTAATTTTCTTGCTGAGAGCAGCCTGCAGAGCCTGAAATTCAAAGATACAATATCTGCTTTGTTACTCTATGTGCTTGCTGTAAAATATGCTGTAATCTTTGCCAGGGGTATGTTGTGCATTCCCTGGAGGTTTTTCAGCACTGAGGAACACTTCAGACTGCTTAACAGTTTGTTCAGGCTTTGCCTTATAAGGCCTTTTAACTGCAGCACAAGCACATGACAAACTCTCCAAGTGTCAGCCCATTGGGAACAGATCACAGCAACAGTTTTCTCTGCTCGGCAAGCTGCGTTTGTCCTGCCTGCCTTGACCTGCTGCCCTTCTAGCCCCTGTCCTGACCACTGACATAAAAATGCGGCCTTATGGTAAAGGGTAGGGAGAGCAAAAGCTTAACTGTGCCCATGTGCATGTCCTTGCTGCAAAGCTTGAATTACTTTCAAGGCACTGAGGTATTTTTGTGTATTACACTAACTTCGGTTACAGCTGTGATGCCCTCAGATGCTTGGTGGTCTACCACTTCAGCAGTAAGGCATGGGATCCGCTGCTTTTGGGGAGATACCCAATCTGCCAGCGAAGCTGCGGGAGCCATGAGTCAAAGGTTGTTCTCAGTTCATTCTGGCTCCGTGAGGATACAAAGCTGCAATGGTAGCAGCAACTCTACCAGGGCAGCAGAAACATTTTCACTTTTTCTTTTCTCAGTGTGTATATGTCTTATTTTAGCAGCTCTGAAACATCAGCAGATTAGGCTAAAGTATTGAAATGGGAAATGTAAACCACTGAAAGCACAATATGCTCTGCTTTGACTTAAAATATCCTCTCTGAGAGCTGGCTGAGTTATAAGCCATGGGAAACAGCCATTTCTGGAAATCCAGGAGGACTCAGCCTCTCCCGCAGTTCCCAGCAGTATTCCCATTGCAGCTCAGCCAGGCTGCACATCGGCCGAGACTGCACTGGGCTTTGCAAGTGTTTGGAGCTGTGGGGAGAAAGTGCCCTATGTGGAAGTGACACAGGGGCAAAACAGCCAGGAACAGACCTCAGACCTCCTGCACCCTAGTCCTGTGTCAGTAACTATCCCATCCACTGCAGGCAAAACCCCACTATTTCAGCCCTCTCTGCATCCAAGAAAGCCTTCCATAGTTCAAAAACCTACAAATGGTAAGGCCTACAAATGGTAGCACCTTGTACTATACAAACTCAGCAACAGAGTAAATCCAGACTGTATGGGACAAAACGTGCAGAAGAGGCCCCACAAGCAGAGGGTTGTATGACTTTAGTGGAATTACCACTGGAAGGACATTTGTTGAAGGGCTTCTGATAGAAACCATGGCTTGTAACCTGCTCTGAGGGTGAAAGGTACTGTGAGACATGGCATTGCATGTCATCCACATTCTTATAGCCAGTATTTGTCATCACACTGCTTTTTCCAGAGCCAAAAAATGACAACTTAATTAAGCGTTAAAGATGCAATTACCACAGTATCCTTGGACCTCGAGTTACGCAGAATTAGGGGTACAAAAGGCTGAGTTTTGCAGCAAAGGGAAGAACTTCCTAGGTTGTATGTAGAGCTCCTTATACAGGTGAGCACATACATGTAAACATTTAAACTGCATCTGCTGGTCTCCAAAACAAACTAAACTACCTTTTAAACCCCTTCAAACCAATTTTTATTTACAGTCTTCTCTGATGCAGGCACTGCTAAAAGGTTTTTCCAGCTTCCTCCTTGCAGCAATGCTGCATTTGACTCTTTGGATTTATTTGTAGCTGCTGACATTGCAGCTCACTCAAGGCAAACAAAAGTCAAGACACTGCTTATTGTGGAATCATTTACACAAAAACAACAGACTAAAATACTTGCTCTGCTTCCCCTGAAACATCATTTTAATTCAACAATGCATGCCAGATCTCTGATCTAAAGGCAATCCCTGTTCTTCCTGCCATTTTTACATTATTAACTCATTTTTCTCAGTGCATTCTTTGTTTCTCTTCAAAGGATCAAGAATGCTCCTTTTGTTTTGCATCTTTCTTCCTCTCTGCCTCACTCCAGAAGATTGAGCTACACTTTGTTTCTGCAGTAGTGGGTTTTCTGTAGCGTTTGGGAAAACTGTGCTGATATCGATTGCAGGAATGATTCCCCTTATAAAATTTCACAGCTGCTACACTTTCATCATGGGATGAGATAGGTGGCCTAGAGTATTAAATCAAAACTCTGATAGGTGGATAACAAGTGCTGTGAAACAAAGAAAACAAAGGCTATTAAAAGGAAGCTTTTTTTTTGAGCTAATTTGTGGAACCCCTTGCCACAACATACCACCAGCAGTCAGAACTAACTATAAATCAGTAGAGGGCTGGAAACAGGTTGGTAACAAGTGCAACATGGTTCAATAATAGGATATTTTGAACGGGAAATCAAATCCAGAGTTGTTCTTCAAGCTCTGATTGTAAACTGCCAGGCAAAGCAGTATTATGTTGAAAAGACTAATAAGCAGGATTTCAAATAATTTTTTTTAGCCAAAAATAAAAATACGTCACATCATTTGCAACTCTATATTCCCACATTTACTCTGTACAAAAGTCAAAAACAGTGTAAAGTGCTTCTCTCAGAACGTATCTTACTTTTAAGAAGAAAACCAAACCTTTGAGAAACTCACCAAATAAAATTGGAGTGGTTTTTAATCTTTCTATGTCATTAAAATTAATGTATATGTTGTGTATAAGCTAGATTTGATAAACTATTGTTGCTTTTCCACTAATGATATTTCTACTTAAACACTAAATATTAGCTTAATTTTTTGTAGGTGCAGCTATTGCTATGCCAGATGTAACTTCACTAATCGCCATCCTTCCTCAGCAGCCACACAGGAAGCAGTCCCAGTAGCGAGGAGTTAACGTTAAAATAACAAGCAGACAGCAGGCAAAGAAACATCTTCAAGAAAGGAGAAGTGATGTGCAAGTCAGGCCTTGATTAGTAACCACATCTACAGAATGCCTGCTTATTTATCTGCTCTATTAAGTCAAATTGCCTAATGTTGTTTAGGTTAGGGTTTGTTTTGTAAGCAGCTTTACTGGTTTGGAGACAAATAAGCTTGTTACTTAAGCAGAATACCTGGGCTTTAAATCGTCACTTACACATCCCATGTGAAATAATAAGCTACAAATGCTGTTACATTTCTACATCTTTCTAGGTGCGTAATGGAGGGGGAAAAATACTGAAATTCCTAGATGGATCTGAAATGCGAGAACTCAAAATACAACTGTAATAGTAGTTTCTTTAATATGGTCCCATTTTTCTGAAAAGTGCTATCATCCTTAAATAGGACTCTCACATCAGCATGGAGATATGTGCATTCAGTATAACTGAACTGGGGCTTAGCATTTAGTAATTTGGCAACCAGAAAATCTGTTGAAGATGTTGTTTAAAACAGACATGTCCAGTGTCCTGTCACCTCATTGCCATTGCACATCAGATACAATATTGGCATCTGCTCTAGACATATGTTCAGGATAGAAGTATCCTGAAATAGCTATAAAACCACACTGTGTGATTGCTTGGGCACTAGAATGAACAAATACTTTGTCTTCTGCCAAATCTCAACTGGAAGTATTTTATCAGTCTTTAAAAAGTGTATTTTTCCACAATAGGAATAGCCTAACATGTGGAGAAAATCAAGTTGTCTAAATAGATCTGACGCAGACAGATAGTGCACCCTCCATGCACTACTGAGTGCCCAAACTGCAAATGTTGTATTGCCCATAACATCAGAAGATCAAAATAAATCAGTCACCTAAAGAAATCACAGGAAAATATAGAAAAGGAGATATCATTTTTATTTTCTACGAGAAAATAAGAGTGGACAATCACGTTGGGTAATATGACAAAGAAGAGATGTACAGAAAAGCTGTATCTCTTTCTCTATGATTTTATAAGCAAAGCAATGCTCCTCTGCCATCCTCATGGAAGAGTCTCAGACTGTTATGCTGTGAAGAGTAGGGAGAGGCAGAAGCAGGCCTCAACTGATGGATTTTCTTCACCTTCACTAAATTGATTCAAACCTCCTAGGAGAAATCTGCAAGGCTCTAGTTCTGCACAGTAATTATTCAAGGAAAAAAAAGTCTTATTTTGTTAACAACCTGATATGTCTCCTTCTTCTTCATTTGTGCAAAGGACTCTGCTACGTGGTTACTATTATTTTATGGTGAACTACAGTGCCTACAGTAGGTTCTGTAGTGCTACCTGCCTGTGCTAAACCAGTTCCAGCCTCACAGGGAGCCTCTTTCTTTTCATTCCTGGCACACCTAGCAGTAACTGTGCTAGCTACAGGTGAACATCCCTTCAGACCTCTCTCAAGAGGTCTGAATTTACCATGAGGTTGACAATACCTGCAGCCTTGCTCCACGTTTTTTTATTCTCCAGTACACAGACATCCACCAGAGCATGTTGGAGAAAGATGAAAAGCCTGCTCTAAGTACTAAATTAAGACATATCTAGAAGTTTTCAGAGTTAAAGCATTCAGCTTCTTCCCAAATATCTTTATTTAAAAGGTTGGGTGACTGCTTAGTGTTGAAACAATTACATATTATACGCTCTTCCAGGTTCCAAAATTGAAATACATGCAGAAGCTTAAAATGTAGACATGTTGATAGGGATTTTCAAAGCAGTCTAGAGGATTAAGAATAATTTTTCACTAAAATTAGGGGAAGACAATGTCAATCATTTAGACTGCTTTGTAAATCAGCGTTAAATTTCATCCTAGGAACTGCTGACTACTAGATTTAATGAATACTGTCTCTTCTGAATGCTACTTACCAAACAAGGCATTTGTACATTAGAGGTGCAAGATATAAAGATGATTTCCTAATTAGCTGCATGCCAGAGATACCAGTTTAATGGTAGTCTCATCTTGAGTGAGGCTTATATGTGGTATGTAATATAATGTAAAACAGTTCTCCAATTTGTACTTTATAACATTAAAGTATAAAATAATACCATTAGAGTGACATGAATAGGAAGTCTGTGGAACTTGCATTTTCCTGAGGAAGCCTGAATATGATTTTTCTCAGCATCTACCACTGCTCGGCATAGGACTAGTATTCAAAAAGCACTTGCAGTGGCCCTGAGCCGCTGGGGATCCCATTGCCATGAAAGGGACATCACAGTGTGCTTGCATGCTTTTCAGTTGAGCACTGGAAGTAGGACCATGGAGAAGAAACAACAACCTTAAGGATCCTTGGAAGAAATCACTTGCACATATGCAACGCAGTGGCTTTGCATAATACATATCGCGTTTTGTGCTGGTTCAAGGCAAACTCTTGGCAACTTGTGGTTGCCACAGGCTGTGAAAAGCTTAATGAATTCCCTAGCTAACAACGAAAGTTGGATGTATCAATTTGGGCACAGACTGATCCAAAATTTATATTAAACTTTCAACATGAATCCAGAAAGTAGCTAGTTATTTTTTGTCTCTGCTCCTTCTATGTGACTTTCTGCCTTGATCTGAAGCAGAAGTCAAAAGGTGAAGAGATGATTTCTGTGCAAAAGGTTTCCAGATTTTTCAGGTCAGAGAAACAAAGATGGGATACCGCCTAAAAATCTGTCATTAGGGGGTCCTTCTTTTAGGACTACCACCACTAGCTAGGAGGCTCAAAGGCTACATGACAGGTCTCTGGGCCATTTCAGAAAGATGGGCTGTGATAAGTAGACATGACTCTGATCTGACTTGCTCCTCTTTCAAAGTGCTGTTAGACCTCTTATTTGAATGGATGGATTTAACTCCTCTTTATCAAAGAGATAAAATCAAAATTCCAGCACTTCCATTGCTATACTGTGTTGGAGTTGAGGTGGACTGATCTGAAACGTCCATTGTTAAATTATGGCCTTGATGCAGACAAGCAGAAGACACCTCTCTGTGCAGCCCCTCCACAGAGGAGGAAGGCATGCTGTGGCAAATTTCCTGAGTATTTAACCTTAGCTAAAATATTGGCATTAAGGAAAGTTGCCCTTGTAGACTGGAGGACTCTTTATTACTTTTTTGCATTGCAAATCCACTGCCAATCCTCCAGTCCTTCTTTGAGAAGCCTGTTAGGATAAGACAAAAGGTAATGGCTTTAAACTAAAAGGTAGATTTAGACTAGATATAAGGAAGAAATTTTTTACAATGAGGGTAGTGAAGCACTGGAACAGGTTGCCCAGAGAGGTGCTGGGTGCCCCATCCCTGGAAACAAGTTGGACGGGGCTCTGAGCAACCTGATCTGGTTGCAGATGTCCCTACTCACTACAGGGGCCTTGGACTAGATGGCCTTTAAAGGTCCCTTCCAACCCGAATCATTCTATGATTCTATGTAACAGACAGGAGACCAAACTGAGAATGGATTAGAGGGTCTGGAGCCAAAAGTGTGTTTAAAAAGGAGGTATAAAGTTATCTTTTTGTCATATATCGGGGAACGGAAGCAAAGGTGATATAGTGATCAGAGCAGCAACAAAACCCAAATATTCAGATTCTGGCCTCAGTTACCTCCTGGAGCAACAGACTATTTTCACTTCTTCTTTAGCTTTTGATAGTTGGACTGCAGGTAACTTCTTTCTTTTCTTTACTCTCTCAATTCTGAAGCAAAATCCTGTGTACTCACACAAACCTCAGCAGTCAATACTTTCATTTTTCAAGGGAATACAATTTCAGCTATGTACTATATGTGGAGGATGATCACCAAGCACAAGAACAGAAATAAATGCTGCTAAAACCAGCTTTTCTGCTACAATCTGGGTTGTCTGAAAAGAAAGGAGAGGGACATGTCAGAATCTACAGGAATCAAGCTCTAGTCTTTAAATCCAAAGTTTAAAAATGCACATTTTTTCCTCTTTCTCTTGGCAGATTCAAATAGCCAAGCCAGCTTTGAGGGGCAAAAGGGGCAAGAGTCTCTTCCCTAATCAGTATTAAAGTTGTCAGGATTCATGAAAACCAATGCCACAAACTGTTTCTAATGGAGTGGATAACACAAGCCCTGGTGTACACATGAACCTCATCTCATTAAGAACTACAGAGGGATGTGCAGCTAAGGGGTGATGACCTAGCATCATTATGCTAGAAGAATAGAAATAAAAGAAAAAAATCCCTTTTTAATGAAGAGTTGTCCTATTCACAGATATATTTCTGCCCTGCACTTTAGGGCTGGGAGTACTACTTGCTCTTGTCACCCCTCACTGCTTCAGCAGGATGCAAAGTGCTAAGGAAGGCACTGAAAACTGAAAGTGGAAGGCACAGACTAACCAGGATTTTCTTTTTCTGTAATTTCAGAGTGAGAAAAGGAAAGTGGGAAAGGTTGCCTTACATTTCTCGTCTGCAGGTCTTCCAATCCCCCTCTGCTCTCCAGGAGCCAGGCCAGGCTCCTGCAGCGAGGCACTAGCTGGGTAAGCGAGCTGCAATGCCAGCAGCCAGCACTGCAATCCCAAGGGGAACCAGGCTTATACCACAGTTGCTCCTACCAGAGGGTGGGCAGTCAAGACTGCACCACTACTGCTTCCTCCACCTCAGAAGCTCAGATAACCCCGGCTACCAGAAGAGGAAAAACAGGAAAAAAAGTGAAACGCGTACATAATTTCTTCTTGTTCTTCTCAAAGAAAGTCACTGCAAAGATAATCTCCTAGTTTACCGTCCTGCAAGCTTTGACAGTGGGTGCTCTGTGGCTTGCTTCACTAATTACTGCCAAGGACTGAAGGTGTTGGGTAAATCTCAGGCTAGCATGAGGCTGTTTAAGCATGGCAAGGGGGGCTGGCAGGGCAAGAGGCCTCAGGAAAGCCATTGCTTCTTGTCCCTGTCTCTGTTACCAGTAGAATCACTTACAAGCAACTGTTTGTGGACAACAGACATCACTTGGCCAGGAGACTCCTGCTCTGCAGAGGCTCTGGAGGGCCCCTTCCACTCACAGCATCTGGTGGTCCATTGAGAGGAGGTCTCCTGCCACTGGCATCACCACATGGAGACTCCTCTGCTCAGAGGACTTCTCAGTGCAAGCTCCCCATGGCTGCAGAACAAAACCAAGCAAACACAGAAAAACCTAATAGGCTGCACTTATTAATAAATGATGGCTTACCTATTCATAAGCCTGCTGTCTTGGGAAGGTTTAAAACAAAGCCTTGTGCTCCAGCTTTTTATTTCTCAAACAATGTCATCTCCTGCTGCGTGTGCTTCAGCTCCATGTCTTGAAAGCAAGTGGCAAAACTGAAACAACAAAAAAAGGGAGGAGGAAACAACACCAATTAAACCAATTCTGATAGAAAGATTTTTTTTCAATGAAGAATGATTTTGTGCACTTACAGAATGGGACTCAGAGGTATAGGTTGAGCTCTGCCACTTCCCTCCTTCCTGTTCAGCTTCAGGCGTACCGCTTACTGTTTCCCCATATGCATTTTCCAGGTGTGAAATGCTGTGGGAGGTGGAGAGGAGACTTCCCAGCCTTTGCTTGTCCTGTCGGTGGGGATGATTTTGCTACCAGCCCACACCGCCTGGGGGCTGTGCCCACGAAACCCCATGCAAGGGGCAGTGGGGGATGAAGAGGGCGTGCTGGTGCCAGCATCTGCCACCCCGCAGTGGAGGGGTGAGGGCACATATTCGGGTGTTTAGCCACTTCTCACTTTTATCACTGCAAGTCATGAGTGGTGACAGACCGGCCACCCCCACCACCAGACACCCCTGGTGGGTGTGCAAGGGCTTGGACACATGGCCCCCACTGTGCAGCCACTGCTTACGGGGTTAACATGCACAGATGGGCTGAGGACAACTGTCCCAGGGTGACAGCTCATTGGGGTGGAGGTCCCTCAGGTTCACAGTGGTGAGGTTCCAGGTGGTCCGAGTACAACCTCTGGTGCTGCAGCCACTGTGCTCCCCCAGCAAGCAGCCTGGGTACAGGAGAGAGAAGGGCAGAAAGAGACTGCTGTGTGATGAGGCTGAGGGCCACAATTAAAACCACAGATGAAGTAGAATCTCCTGGAAATGTTGGATGGTGACACTGCCAAAAAAGGCTGTGGTGGACATTGGGCTCAGGAATCTGAAAGTTTAGATGAACTCCTTCCTGGCCTATTTTAATATAGCATCTGAGGCCAGAGTTTGGTAAGGAAGATAAAAACCAGATTAATTAAACCTCAGAATTGCAACTTAGATGAAAATAATATAGTTCAAATATGCCCTAGGGAGGAATGCTCAACAATAGTGAGGGTGCCAGAACAGTGTTAGCGCAGCACAATGCAATATGCTGGCATGTGGTAATTTTAAGAGCCAGAAGTATCTCCTTTAAAACAATCTGAAATGCAAATGTGAAGCCTGTTTTCCCTTCTTGCTCTGTGTTTTCTTGACAACCACTGCCAGGATCCAACCACTAACTTGTCATCATAAAAATATGTCGATGCATTTGCAACGGCTGAAGCGTTAATCCTGACCTTCATGAGTATGTGAGTGCCTTCATTACGCAGTCTTCAGGCCAAAGTCTGGTTTCTTAGACTGATTCAGTCCCAAGAGGACAGGAAGCCAAGGGTTTTGCCCCAAGGACAAGATGCCTGGCATCATGCAGAAGAGTTCTGGTTGTATGCAGGGCAATGGCAAAAAAAAAAAAAAAATCTAAAAAAAAAATGTTTGGCAAAAACCACACAGATGATTAAAATGAGAACCTTTCCTAATCCAGCTCAGATCCATGGCAAGGACAAGAACCTGATTTCCACCATGCAACTAAGCTGTCTCACTAAAAGTTCAGGCTACACATAGCTCAGAGTGCTTTCAGGATCCTCTCCAGCTTTGAGCAGAGACTACAGATTGTTTCCTACACTCTTTTCCAAAGAAGTGAAAATAAAAACCTGTTTTGCATGGAAATAGGATGCAATTCACAGATTATTAAGAGATTGCTCAGTTTTTGCTCTTTTAAAAATTGCAGTGAAAAGAACAGTCTTATAACTGACATTTGAAAAAGAATAGGGACACTTTTCCTTTCTTCTTCATTCCTAGCTACCAAACAACGTATATTAAAATACTTCTTTCCTTTTGCTTGCCTACTCTTCTAGAACCTTCTTGCTCCTCCCTACAGCCTCCAACACCTCTTGTTTTCTTCAAAATTTAGAAATATCTGCCTTCCTGCCTTAAAACAAAACAAATAAAAAACTGTGAGGCTTAACACAATTTCTCATTTTTTTTATTAAGTTTCCTTACTAACATAGCAAAACTGTCTGGAAACAAAAATCTTAACCATGATTGAGTGGTTGGTTGGTTTGTTTCGTTTAAAGCTGCCTTCACTGACCAAATGTCTGTAGGGGCTGTCCACTGCAGACTCTGTCATACCTAGTAAGTCACGTTACAGAGGTCATTTCACCTGGATGTGCTCTAAGAACCACCTGGATGAAGGATTCCCGCCTCACTGCATCACAGGCTTCAAGCAATACAAAAGAAGGGCACTGTAGGGAAACTAGTGGCTATAATCATTGCATGACTTCCAGCCTTTCCTCTGCATGGCAAGTCACCAGTAAGAAAGTGCTCTGCTACTCATGCATCCTCTGTCACTCCTGTACAATCATAAAGAGCCCACAGGGTGGGATGCTACAGCAAAGCTGGTGCACATTTCCTTGGCAAACTGAAGATGGGTGCACAGCCCTGCAGCATGTTTCACTGGGGCCAGGAACGCCCCGGCACTCACCAGGATGCACCCTGCTCACCCCTCACCTGCAACAAGCGCTGCAGTTAAACTGGAGAAGGGATAAACATGGGGCATACACAGCATCCAGCCTCGCTGCAGTTACTGTGCTTTATGAACTGTCACGAGGTTTTGGATCAGAAGTGAGGTGCACACATGCACTTTTATATACGATGACCCCGAATGCACTTCAACATATTTTTAGACACTTTGCTGAGTGGATGCCATGTGGAAGGAAGGAGGGGATGGCCTAATGAGGTGCATTTCACACACAACTTTGGCAGCTTCTAACATGACTACAGGTTGTGGAGTGAATAGGTTGCCCATCCCAGCTCCAGCTCCAGTTAGCACTGGGGCATACCCTTGCCTTTGCTGAACATAGCCTGTAGCACAATTTCTCCCCTGGGAAAGGCTTAACAATAAAACATGAGACGGGTTTTGAAGGGATCTAATTGCATAGCTTGCAAGTCTTAGTAGGAGTTGCCCATGTATGTTTTCAGCGCACATGTGCGAGTATAGATGTCTGGATACTGTGTGACAAGATTTCAAAACCAACTGTAGTAATATCAGTAGCAATGCATGGACATTTATGTGGTGACTGAAAAGAAAAAGAAAGAGAGGTTTTGAAGAAAAACAACAATCTGAAAGGGACCAAAAAAGCTACAGGACAGATGCCATCCAAGAAATAACTTAAAGCTGGAAGACTGAAAGATTATCCCAGTTTAAGGTAGAATTGTTACATTTCCTCTTGCTGTGAGCTCATCCCAACACCCCCTTACAGAGATACTGCCTCACTTGGCATACGGCAATAAAACTTTGCCTTTTGGCCAGAGACAGTACTGGAATTATATAATATTCTGCTAGTTTTCTATACAGCCAAGGACCTCTTTCATGGAGGCAAAGCTAAGCAAGAAGTCACTTTGACATGCTGCCTCGAGACAAGGAGGCTGGGCACCAGTAAGGGAAATGGGACCAGGAGGTGGAAACACTTGAGAAAGCAGCTGCCTTGAAAAGCAGGCTGCAGCAAGTAGCACATCCCAGAGCTGGAAAGGGGTGGAGGTGGAGGATGTCTGGAGAGGAGACAGGGGTGCCAGCAGAGAGGTAAAATGCCATGCTGGGTGGCACATGGAGAGCAGGGTGACCTCCAGACTGCTTTCCTCCAAGACAACGGACTGTCCCTGTCTTGTTAGCATGGGGTTATTACACCACAACTGTATGTGGCAAAAGGCACTTCTGCTCCTCGGGGCAGGGCAGCCGCTCAGCCCCCGCCCAGCCGTCCATGGAGGATGTGATGGCCGGACTGGCTCAGGGCCTCCCTCCGCTGGGCAGGCGCAGGCTCACCCCTGCAAAAGCACCCCTTGGGACGGGGCTGGGAGAGAGTGAGGGGCTTCTTTGCTGTTTATAAGAAAACAAAGCAGATGGGAGATCATACCAAAAAAAAAAAAAAAAA
>JAAGAY010006553.1:0-14468 GCA_011801015.1 Ardeotis arabs | reverse complement strand
TTTTTTTTTTTTTTTTTTTTTTTTTTTTTTTTTTTTTTTTTTTTTTTTTTTTTTTTTTTTTTTTTTTTTTTTTTTTTTTTTTTTTTTTTGTTTTAAACACACAAAACTATCCCCTTCATGGACAGAATCTAATTAAACCTTCTTAGTAAGGATGTAAAGTCTCCCCTTCCTAATTGCTATGTCCCACTCCCTGTATCAAAGAGCTCATCTCTGTGTCACTCCACTCCTTTGTAAAGAGGGAGCACTGCAAGTAGTATGGAGCTAAACAAATGTGTTGAATGAGCCAGTTTTGACAAAGTCAGAAACTTAATGGCAAAGTTCTGCTAGCCCTTCCCCTGATTTGGCCTCTTGCGTTTGCACAGCTGCTCTTTTTCACAACATGCATTAATATTTATTTTAGGACTACCACTACCCTTTTAAACTTGATTTGGCCAGTGACCTTAAAGTTACCAGGGAGACTGGCAAACAGATTATTTGATTACAGAAAAAGTGTTTCTTAATTTTTCAAAACTTCCATAAAGGCATACAGCATCTACATCATATTTAAGATCAATGCTAAAATACTATTTTTGAGATAAGGATGCCGAATTTCCCTCTTATTCTGCTCCTCTGAAGCCAAACTACACGACATTTATTACTTGTCCTCAGGCTCCCTAGCTGGGCACAAACACTCACAAATACCTCCTGACTGCTCTGGGGAATATGCTGTTTGTGCTCCATCCTGAAATATTACCAGAAGCTAGTTACTGCTAATTTTCCCTGGTTGATAGAAAGCTACGTGTATTAAAGATCTACTGGACCACATCTCAAACTCTGTGCAAGGTTTAAGAGCATTGACAATATGACTGATTAGCTAGGATAAAACTCCTGCTAGCTTAAATGAAAACGCTTGTCTTCTAGACTTGCAAAAATATTTCAAAAATACTTTCAAAAGGTTAATTACTAAAAACTAACACTCACACCAACCCGAACCATTACTAAAAGAACACCAAGACATTTGAAACAAGATGTAACAGTTGTGAACTCAAAAGCAAATCTCCACATTTGTGTGTCAAAGCTAGTATAACCATATGACACTAGGCTGCTTTCAACAAAAAATTAACAGGCTTTTTTTTTTTTTTTGAGCTCTCAGAACTAAGTGCTCAGCCTTGAGATTGGATGGAAAAGATGTCTGAAGTGAGAAAGAAGTGATGAGTGAAGAGATGAGAATGTGAAGCATATAGTATCCAGAGTTAGGTGTATTTTCATGGTGCTCTTTTTTCCAAGATGCCTTGGTCCATACGTGTGAGCTTACTGTAACAGCCTGGCAACTGGAGTCTAAAAATCACCCATGAGCTAGAAAGAACTGAGTAACCAACAGTTTTGAAACTAAATGGAATGAAACTGCCTGGAAAGGCAGATAATCCAAAGATACATAGCTTTTTCAAGCAGTTCATTTGTTGATGACAGTTACAAGAGGTTCAAAGAGGAAACAATGAGACTGGCGCCTGCAGTAATATCAGAATTCTTTTCATGGCATTAAAACTTTGAGGACTTTGACCTGACTGAGACTTTCTGCTGACAAGAAAATGCTGAGGAGTAAGAAGCATGCACAGAAATATAGCTGAAAAATCAGAAATTCCTTTGTGTTAGAACAACAACATCTTAACATTTATTAAGTATTCAACTCTTATTTTAGTATAGTTAGTATTGGTAGTATATTTAGTAAGAGAACTTTTCCAAATCTCTTAAAGTTTTAATAGATTGTCAGAAAGGAAATGCCACATTATCTATCCGAATGGACAAAAGTCAGTTTTGTAAGACAAGATTTTGGCTGATAAAGAATTGACATTACTTTGTTCCACTAGTGTAATTATCCTATTAAATTTGTTTGAGTTGCATTGCACGCTGAAGGAATATGTTCAATTATGATGCAGCTTACCAAGTGATTAGCTTCTTAAATCTTTATTGCAAACATGAGGGAATATATCAATGAAAATTTTAATACAGTTGCAGACATTTACAATTTTTCAGCAACAACTGAATAACGGCTCACTTCCCTCCTAAAACATAGCTTCCTACCAGCAGTCTAAGAGTCACTCCGTCAAACAGAACAACGAAGAGCCATAAAATAATTTTCTACATTTTTTATTTGGTGAAGACATCATTGTGAGGCTAGCATTTGCCCTTAAAAGGAACAGCAGACTTTACAAAGTCCTTCCTCCTGAGAGACAGTTTCCTCTGCTCCTAACTTTAATCCTAAAAATACACTTATTTTCTGTTTCATACTGACTCTCCTTTGGTTTGTCTCAATATTCGACTACCAATCTTCTATTTACTTGAAGTCTAACAAAGACAGAAGAAAGCCACAAAAAGCTCCCCCAATAAAAGCAGGTAAGATAGTACTCAGCTATTGATAGAACGATCTTAGATGTTAAAACAAGTTTTAGATTCTTCTTCAGAGTCTCAGATTATTAAACAAAAAGAGTTTTCCATAAATAATTTAAATACTTTTCCCTTTTCCCCCCCGTTATAATGAAAAATAAGCCTACATCATCTTTGTAGTATGGTTGCAGTCCAGAACTCATTTCAGTCTCTGAAGTAGCTCTTAGAATAAAACATTAGTTTATTCTAAGTTACAAAGGCAAAAAATGTTAAAATATAGCAACAATCCTGTACAGACTTGTAAAATAATGGACATTGGGGGAGGGGGTGGGGAGGTGGGAAAATGTTTGGTAACTTTAGTTTCAAATTCTGACAAAACACAGCTTTACTATACAAGACGGCTTATATAGCAAATACGTATAGTAAAGGATGATAAAAGCAGCAGTACATAACAGCAAAAATTTAAAATTTAAATAAATTTAACCACCAGCTGGCTTCAGATTCAACTTTGAATCTCTGCTTCTGAAATAAACCCAGAGCTATCACTTCTCTACCTTACTGGTAAGATATTTTTATATTTCACACTAAAATAACCTCCAGAAATAAGTCACCATGTCCAGATCTGTCAGAAATCTATTTTGGAGTTTTGCAAAAGTGTTGGCTGTAAAAACCCTTCAGCAGTAACAAAAAACCCAACCAAAAACCCGCCCTAAAAGATCAAGAATGAATTCAGCTTCTCCAACAAATGATACGAGATCATTCCGTAATATAAAGTTTAATTACCATTAATGACAACATTTTAAATAGTAGCTCAGAAAAATCAGAAGGAAAATATTACCTTTTTAACAGTTTAATATGTGTAGAACCTTCCTGTGTCTAATGTCCTTTTTCAAAATTTGTGATCAACAATCCACTTAGGATGAATTATGGATGCATATATAATTGACTGGCAATGAAATAATTGTTAAATAAAAGTGCTAACCTCACTGCTCTGATTCAACTCTGGCCAGGTCTGGTTTAGGGATGGCATTGATGGAGACTTGCTTGGAGGTGCTTCTGCTGGAGAGCTGGAGTAACCTACCTCACCAGTCTGTTCCCCAACTTCTGAAATGACAGGAATCACTATAAACCAAAATCATGAACTGCATTCATTTTATTCTCAGAAGTGCTGCTCACATCTCACGGAAAGTGCAAAGTACCCTTCAGTTTCATCTTTTCCAAGTAGATTCCTAGCAGCAGACAAAAAATACTAAACCAGTATACCAATGCAAATGCAAACCAACAATAAGAAAATAGATATGAAAACCATTCCCTTAGATTATTCTCCGAAGAATATTTTAAATTTTAAGCCTCCTTACTAAAACAATGGTGTTTCCATTCACTATATTTTGCAAACTGAACAAATGTAGCAGCTGTCACATTGCAACTGTACATTGTTACTGTTATTTCAGTTTTCTCTGAGCTTTCAGCAAGTACAGTCACTTGAAACACTCCTTTAGACTTGTATGAATTTTCATGATGCAGCATATTAATTTTTTGTTCTGTTCAAACTATAAGAGAATTGGGTAAAGTACATCTGAACAGCAGATTAAGCGCTCTGCGTAACACAGTAAAATCCTGCTTAAGGTGTCTTCTTATTTTGCTAGATACCACAATACAAGCTAAAGCAATCCCTTGAAAGCCTCAAAAAACTGAAGTTCAGATTACAAGCGTGTAATGTAAGTAACACGAACAGTTTAAAGAGTGACTGATAAGTAGCTAGACATATTAACAAGATGTTTGTAGTCCAAAGAATTAAAACTCTGAACAAGACAAAATACTGCACAAGAAAGACTGCTTAATTAAATTACAGTTTAAAAGGACTGATTGATAGATGTTATTGAAGACTACTGCCAAGAGACTGTGTGATACACTGTACCAAAAATTGATTTAAAATTATAAAAAGGACTGGTTTCAGGTTCCTGAAGAGCTGAACTCTGCCACCTGCTCTTCTGGTAAAACAGCTCAATATTCTGTGTACTGTCTGCCATTCAGAAGAAACTCGTAACAAATCCAGTGTCAAGTTGAACTGTGTGGCTTGCGGTAGTGGAGAAGGCACGTGTGCGGTGGTGTAAAATTGGCACCAACAAAAAGTTTGAACTGGAAACACTTGAATAGTCAGTAGCGAGCCACTGCACCTTTGAAAACCAACAACAATCCATTATTGTCTCCAAAGTGGTGGTGCTGGGGAGAGAAGAGTCACAGCCTAAAAAGAATAGCCAAAACACTGAAGTCCAGAAATAAATTAATTATCCTGTCTTGAGGCGAGGGGATGCTGAGATGCTTCTGACACGAAAGAAAAGCCACACAGAAACCAGTAACTCAAAATTTCAAAGGTCTTCTAAACATCTTGTAAATAGCCAGGCACCAGGTTGAGACCCAATGTTCCCAAAATTATGCCCATCACCTTGTACTACTGTCCTTTAGGGAAAAGGACTTTACAAATTATTCAAGCTAGAAACTGCATCTAATATCTGTTTCAGGCAAAAAGCATCTGGCAATAAAAAAAAAGGCTACATCAAGCTGATATTTACAGGCATAGTGATGTCACCAAGTAGTCAAGATGACATGCTGTGGTCATTGTACACAAAATAATACACTAAGTCCAAAATATGCCAGTGGTATTGTTTGGGGAACACATAATGCATATTCATTGCTCTGAAGTGTAATATGAATATCAGTTTTCTAATGAGTTTAAAAAAACAGTCAAAGTTTTCATTTCAACGGTGGTTCACTAGATAACTGAACTAACTACTAGTGTTAAACACAAGGTCAAAAGATAAGGCTGAAAAATGCTCTGGATAGACTATGCAGCTACCTATAATTCAAGGAATTTTGCAAATATCTACACAAAACATGCGTAAGACACCTCTGGAAAACTTCGTGGGTTAAAGTAATTAAGTTGCATTAGACAAAGCATAGCAGATTCTCCTTCTTGCAAAGAAATGATATTGTTGCAACAACCCAAACAAAAAACCAAATCCACAGAAAAGCAAAACTTGCTTTGAGTTTTGTAACGGGTTGGTAGCTTTTACTAACTGACATAAAATTGAGTTTAAAGGAAAATATTCCCATTTATTTAAATAACAGAATCACAGAATAGGAAGTGAGACTAGTACTCTTTTCAGTTGTAGATAGTAAATTCTGCCAAGACAGATGCAGATGCTATCAACAGTATTAAATTCATAAAACAAATGTATAAGCACTTAGATAAGTATTTGTACAACTGCCTGACTTCATGCTCCTATTTTCATTTACTGAGTTTTCTTCTACAGGCTGTTCTTATGCAGACAGATCTTGCTTATCGGAATAAGAGAGCTGCCATTATCTATCTACAAATGTCACAATGCAACGTTAAATCTTAAGAGAAGCTGCTGCAATCCAAATAATTCTTTGAAGTATATGATCCAATTCAAAATACTAAAACCATTCAAATGTATTGTACAATTACTATGTTATTCTAAGAACTTAAACCACCTAATTTATCTCCCTAGTCACCAGAAAGATATTAGCGCATCATTTAACATTTTTTTCCTATTAAAATTATGTAGAGTATACATAGCTTACAGGGTATAGCTTAGTGCTATACCAGAAAAACGACTAACTACTCAAACGCTTTATTATACAATAGGTTTACGGCATGTGAGAGAAATGCATATCCCTGGTCATGAAACCAGAAGTAAGACAAGACCAGTACATTAATGGGTTTGGGACACCTGCAGTTGTTCACATAACAGATTCACAAGGGGTGATGAGGGAGAGACTGCCAGAGTAGACCAGGAGAGTTCTTCCCTCCCCCTGTCTGAATAAGAACATTGGGTGCAGGGAGTCCTCTGTTACTTTCCTTTCTGCTAGCCGCTAGTTCGAAAGTCAAAATGGAAAGAGACAGCAAGTTTAACGTGCAGACCAGAGGTATGGAAGACAAAGGGGAAAGTTTCTAATAAAAGGACAGAATTAAGGGTATTGTTAACACTTTTGAAATAACTTAACCATCTTGCACATTGGTTTAAAAAGACATTCAAGTAATTCACCTTCTTGAACAGTCTGAGAGTGTTACTCACACTGAGGCTTCAGTCAGCAGAAGATGACTAACAATTTTGAGAAAGTTGTATCCCACAAAAAAAGTGCAGTCAAAAAGACACTCCAGTGCCACACTTTAGTTTCTATTTCTGAGAAGGCTGTTGGAAGCAAGCTTTATTGAAATACAGCTTTTACGGGAACTAAAAATAAAAAACTATTACAGAAATTTAACTGCTATTTCTAATATTGGTGGTAGATGTCCCATCCCTGGAAACATTCAAGGCCAGGTTGGGCAGGGCTCGGAGAAACCTGATCCGGTTGGAGAGGTCCCTGCTCCTTGCAGGGGGGTTGGACTAGATGACCTTTAGAGGTGCCTTCTAACCCAAATTCTATCATTCTATGACTTGCATCTCATGAAAATAAGTCAAAGTTTTATATTAACAAAGTTGCCTGTAAAATAAGAACAACATACACACACATAACACTTTTTGGTTTAATGTCCAATTTACAGTTTCCAGACTTCAATTAACTTCAATTAAACAATAAAAGCCTTGAAATCTTCTACCAATAAAGGCAGTAGAAGATCAGGTACAAATATAGTTGTTTTTTCTTTAACAAAACAAAAATTCTACTTAATTTCCTATCAAGATTTTTGCTTGGCCATCACCTTTACACAGAAATAGACAGAATGAGTAGGTTTTAAACACTCACTAGGTATTAATTGTAGATCTTTCTTATTAATGTCTTCATCATAGTAAAATGCTTACTCACAGTGAAAACACTTTGCGGTCAGTTGCAGCTGACTGCTATTCGAAAGGTTCAAGTAGCCAAGCTACTCCCACAAAAAATGGTTTAATTATTAAAGCAGAGGTAGTAAAAGCTAGTATCTCATTTAAGAACTCATCAATAATTGTCAGATGAGAGTCTGACACCTTAGAAACACAGTATGAAGAGATTCCCTTTTAAGTATTTAGTAAAAAGAAATAAAATAGTCATAGTACTTGTGAATCCACAGTATAACCTGACTTTCCAACCAAAGACTGCTTGTTAAAGCGTAATGTAAAGCAGTTTTGAATATTCAGTTTCTTTTACCTGTTTTAAAATAAAAGAGAAGTACGTCCACAAGCATCCTGTTTTTAAACACCACTTTTACATGGAACAGTAGTTTGCTTTTCAGTTTGATACTGAGATTTTGGCACATATTAACAAGCAGAACTCATACATTCCATGGTTTATCTGGAAGCATCCAAAGGTAAAGGACTATGCACAGAGACCCTAGGTGCCAAAGCAATGGATGGTAATTCCTGCTCTCAAGTCAGGAGTAGAATTTAAAAAAATAAATAAGTAAATCTGTGTTACTGATCCTGTACTTTTAAACTACACAGTCCTACACCTTTAGCATTGAATCTGGCAATATTTTTAAATACCTTCAAGACTTAGAAACTCATGCCGTATTTCCAGAAATGAGGGTGAACAGAAAGCATATAAATTTGAAAGCAAGTTTGAAGTATAGCTGGATTGAGCATTTGGAATATAACAGCTGATTATGAATTAAAAAAAACATACTGTGACAATCTTGTTTTCCTTAGCCTTTTAAGGACACAGGTAGTATTTCCAAATGTAATAGTCAATATATGTACTGTTCTTAAATAACATCTCCCTGTACAGAAATACATATGTGCTCTGATTAGTTCTGAGCAATGATTATGATTTCTAAAAATTGCACATCGCTTTACTTCATACCTACTAATGCGTTATGCTCATACAAACCTACAAACATCTGCTGATATACTGTAATCTTAACTATACTATCATTTGAAAATAGTGAAATTTGTGTTGAACCATGTCTTACCCGTCGAATCTTCCAAATCAATCAGCTTGGGCATTAAACTTTCAGGTAACTTCTCTGGCAAATCATACCCATTTTTCCTAGCAACTACCAGATGAAATGCAGCACAGAACTCATCCAATGTCAGTGCACCATCTTTATCAAAATCTGACAGCTCCCTAAAAAGGAAAGTTTAGTATAAATAAAATTTCTTAAGGTTATTTTATTTTCAAAAGGCATACTTCCATTGTGCTACTTGGAAGATCAAAGAATGCAGTTTATATTTCATTTTACTCTACTAAACACTTCATATTAGCCTTACATGCTTTACTCTTCAAAGAAGATGAGGCTTCATTAACAACATTTCTTAAAGCTTCAAGACCATTTAAATCCCCTTTTATCTCTCCAGGTTTTAAACTCATTTAAGACAGTACTATACAATATTATTGGCCTTAGATTTTTGGCGAAGTATACTAAAGAAACGATAGTGCTGAGGCAACGTGATTTATTTTAAATGGGAAAATACGTAAATTAGAAATTGTTACACTGAAAGAAAGATCAAATCTGCTAAGGCAAAGCATTTAATGATAAGCATGCAATGATGCAGTATGAATTCTAGAATACAACGAAATACAAGCTTTGCACCAAGTCAAAGCTAAATTTGTCATCAAGTCCCACTAAGTGCATTTAAGAATATTTGCATCTGTACATTTAATTTAAACTTAGACTTGAATAAATAAATAAAGGAAATCATTATTTAAATGTAAATGCATCTTTAACTATAAAAACCTCAAATAAGTTATTCTTACTCTGAAGTGTTTGTAATTTCTTCAAAAGCTCAAAATGCCTTGCAAATAGTGCCAGCCTAGACCCATTAAAACCCCCTAAAATAATAGTGGCATAAATGTGAGTAGGACTGAACATACTAGAGTACTAGTGAAATTTCACTTAATAACACCTTCTAGTAAGCCGACTATTAGATGACAGCCAGAGAGCTGTCATCTTTCTAAATAATTATTGCGAATAAAGATACATCACACTTACCAAATATGAGAAAGTTCAAGAATAGGTAGTTTTGACTTAGTGAAAAACTCTTTAGCTGCAGATCCTGAAAAATTACAACAATCATTTTAGAATTCAAAGCAAGTTCAATTATTAGAAGACTTACAGTTATTGTAAAGAAGGTGAGCTATTCAAAGGTTTAGGGAAAAATAGCACTAATTACTAGGGTTAAGCGAAAGAAAAAGGTAAATTAGTTTCAAGCCCTTTCTTGAATTACACTGGACTTTACTAGAACATTATCAGTAAAATGCAGAACTTTCTTCAAAGTGGTATGCAAACCTAAGCAGACAACAAAGTCTTTGTAACAGAGCTGCTGCACCCACAATTTTATTTTTTAAATAACAACTTACCTGGTATAAATCCATTTAGATCAGGTTGAATGGTTTTAAATTGATTAACATAATACTGCCTTTGTTCATCAGTTATTTTCCAGGGATCATCATAACTACTTGATTGCCTACGAATTTCATTTGTTGTTGTAGCTGATGCTACAGTGCGTACTGTTGTCTGGTCCTGAAATGAAATATTTTTCCTCAGTATTATCTACCTAAAATGCTTCTATGAATTCTCAACTTCTTGCCTTCAAAAAAATAAAGCATAGTTAAATCTCAGAGTACATAAAAACTGTAAACTATCAGCAGATTGCATTTACAGGATAATGACAGGGTATTTTTGCACACTGATACATATGGATAGGAATGACTGCAGGTATGTCAGCAGAAAAAAGGTATGGCACATATGCAAAAAAGCTAAACACAAATGTTTTAAACTCATAATTGTTGACTTTTTAAATTAGTAACTTTCAGTTAATCATTCTAAATGAAGTCAACTTAAACAAGTATCTGTTGGGTAAACAGCACTGAACAGACTACAGCACAGATACACAGTAAACATCTGCAATGAAAATTATTGAAAAAAAAAAAAAGGATTGCAACATCAATCTGAATGAAGCAAATCAAATACCAATAAAGTGTCACACCTGGACAGAAGCAGGATGCATGGCTAAAAGAGCACTGGTTGGTGGGGTATCTGCAAAACTGACCCAATTTTCTTGATGGGGTGGTGGTGAATGTCCAGACCATATGGGATCACTAGAAGTAGATGAGCCTGAAAGTAGAAGAAACATTTCCTTTTCAAAAGATAACCTTGAAAACTGAGTAAGAACTATGGATATGAAAAGCTGTAAAGGAAAAAAAAAAAAAAAGGGAAGAAAAAAATATCCTTAAACATATGCTCCTATCGGGGAGATATACACTTGTGGAATGGTGACGAAAATGAAAACCAAGGTGACAAAGTTCACCTCCTGACACCTCACTCCTGTAGATTATTACAGTAGGTTAGCTTAAATTTTTACTAAAAAGACAGAAGTGAGGAACAAGCTTATTGCAACATGTGTAAAATGTAAATTGGGTTTTACTCATTTCATGCGTTTTGAATGAGTTAATACTCCACATTTCCACTTAATTGAAGTAAGCAACACTTGTATGGACAAACAACTATTTGACTATGAGATACTAGCCATGCAACTTGATAATAATTTTTTCTTTTCTATGTTTTAGTTTGGTATTCAAAGAATAAAGTCTTGGAAACTCTTCTTAAGAATCCAGCTTTTTGGCATAGATAAATTAATCTAGAAATAATTTAGAAAAAAATAATTAACTCAGTTGCTTAAAATCAGTTCAGGACTAATAAGAGGCATCCATACAGAGTGCTGACACTGGCTATGTATTAACTATCTTGAACACAATAATTGAGATTCACCCAGTGCCTTGTTATAATCTACTTCTGAGGAATTGCCGATGTTCAATATCTTAATATTAAAATGATGATGAAGCAACTACAGAAAGATTTGGCCACTTCAGTGCTCTATATACAACCCCCCAAAAATTCTTTTAAATTGCAGTCACAAATTAAGACCTTAAGGAACTCTAATCAGAGGGAAAACAAATCATCTAGAAAAAGTCTAGAAGAATCCCAGGAATCCATCCTACTTCTTGACTCCTAAAAGAAATGCTGGACTCCTTAAATCTAAACAGCAGTTGTGAAACTGATTACTTTAATCTACTCTTCTTCCACAACTAAATGCTTTCTCTTGAAATATGTTAAATAAAGTCTTACTTAGATAGGAATTTCAACCTCATATGTAAAAATAGATTTCCTTTTAAAAGGCAGGTCAACTTCTTGTGAGTTTTCCACACAACAAACAAACAAGAAATATGACATCAATGTCAGTTTTAATCCTGCCACTAAGATCTAAATTGAAGTACTAAATCCCAAGAACTTATTGTCAAGATGCTAACTAAAAAATATTGCTATGAGAAGTCCATTTATGTATAGGTAATCTATTTATGAAGCTGACAAATATCAACAACTTCAGGTTCTTGGAGACTGATGACACTACTAGTACACAATCTGCAGTAAACACAGTGAAGGAAATCTGAGAATCAGTGAGGCATACTGAGGCTTAACATCTAAGGTGACACTAACATTTTTAGTGTATAAAATTGCTATCTAATATCTAACAGTATGCAACTACTCTTTAATTCCATAAATTACCTTTTTCCTAGAGGAAACTAATGAGAAATGCTTAGAACTGGTTTATCTTTGCTCTTCTACATACAATAGCTATAATTGTGCACAACACATTTAATCTTGCATTACACAGTAAAAATTGATATTTCCATGAGGAGAAAGGTTTTTGAAGAAGGAGATAAGTGAAATATGCAAAACTGAGAAGTTACATTATTTCTGAATTTCACCAAAATATGAGAATACCACCAAGGAAAAAATTTTTGTTTGTTTTGGGTTTTTTTTTGTTTGTTAAGTTAGCTTTACTAGGATAAAAGGCCACTATTAACTACTTCTGTTCCCAAATTTGTCCTCCACTTCTGGTAGCTCCTGATGTGGCTTGGAGCTTCCAGTGATTTTATTCAAAATTGCTGATAATAAAGGCAGTGAGTTTGACAACGATTTTTGCCTTGGAGTTGCTCCTCAGTATCTGGCCTAACTCTAAAACACTGGAACCAAACGTACAGAAAAGTTCAGAGTCTCTTTCCACCTGATCTCTCTCAGCACAGGGCTAACGTACAGTAAGATTCAGACAAGTCCTTCCCATCTCTCTTCTAGATATGCCACACAAATTTTACTTTTGATACAATGGCTCTCCTCTTCTCTGCTCCTCAGACACTGATATTATTACCACTAAGCTTATAGATGTTTACTCTGCCTTTACTTCTCCCAACAGCTTGTCTTAGTACAGTTTAATTTGTGCCTCACTTCACACAGCACCTCTTCCAAAGCAGTACTTTGACAGTGATGGAGATGCCAGTAGCACCAAACTGTCATACCTTTCAAGTACCTCACAAGTATTACAAGAACTGTTTCCTTTCTCCCCTGCTCAAATCATCCCAAGAAGAATACTCTTGCTTTATTGCTCCTGTTATTTATTCAGCAATGTGATGTTTTAGGACACATAATAGGAAGGCTGGAAAACACTGGAGAAAGATTACTTTACTATTAACTGTGGACACCTGGATCTACACACATACTCATGGACTGCCATCAGCCAATAACTCAATCCTGAGTCATTAAAACTACATCTATTTGACATTTGAATTAGAGATAGTCACCCCTCACTTTCTTTTCAAACTAAAAAATCTGACTAGGAACACTAAGTAGAACAGAAGGTGGAAGAAAACTGGGTCACAGAAGACTCAGAACAATCAGTGTATTTTTATGTTTTTATTATTTGTAACCCAATGAAGAAACAATGGTCTCTATGCATTTATATCAGTGAGAATAGCATTAACAGCACTTTGAATGGAGAGTAGGCCTAAGACCTATTACCAGATTTGAACTAGCTGGTGAAGTCTAATGCACTATAGCACAAAGACCTAACTTGAATTCCTGTGGTGGTTCTATTTCCTTCTCCTCTAGCTTGACTATCTTACCAACACATTGATAACTTGTGGAAAATATCTCATTTCCTGTGGGAAAAAAAAAGTTACTCCCTCACTTTAAGCTACATATGTAAGTGTAAGCAATTGTCTATCTAGATAACAATGAAGGAGCTTGTACTTTTCAATAACTATAAAAGTATGGGTTTAGTTTAGTTTACTGAACTTTCAACTAACTTTGTAAATTAGCAAAAGCTCACCTTACCACCTATTTGTGATGAAACAAAACCAGAAGGTGAGTATAATTCCAGAAGTAAGATAAAAAGCTGTAGAGCTCTTCCCTCCCTGAATAATCACATCCAGGTAAGAATAATCCTTAATTTGTAACAAGGTCAATTATCAACAGTTATTGAAGCAGCAACTAGGAGACAAAGGACTGCTCAGTCCCCTGCAAGCACAGTAAATATCTTAGGACTCTAAAGATGCAACTGAATTGTTAGCACAGTAGACATGGTCCACTTCTGCTCACGAAGTCTTCTGGGTCTTGATTTCATGAACTGCAGCAAAATCTCTCCCAATGAGGAAAAGAAAGAAGTGTGGCTCAGGGCTGCAAGTTCACATTCAGACATCAAAACAGAACTGATGCAATGTCAAGGAAAGCTAACAGAGGTCCTACAACTGAACAGGAAACTCCACATTTTTTTTACTAGTTTGTAATAATTATTTGGATACTATCAACATAAATCTGGATCGAGAGCAGTCCTGAGGAGAAGGACTTGGGAGTGCTGGTGGACGAGAAGCTCAACATGAGTCGGCAATGCACCCTCACGGCCCAGAAGGCCAACTGCATCCTGGGCTGCATCAAGAGGAGCGTGGCCAGCAGGTCGAGGGAGGTGATTCTCCCTCTCTACTCTGCCCTGGTGAAACCCCACCTGGAGTACTGTGTCCACTTCTGGAGCCCCCAACATAAGAAGGACATGGGCCAGTTGGAGAAGGTCCAGAGGAGGGCCACAAAGATGATAAGAGGGCTGGAGCACCTCTCCTATGAGGACAGGCTGAGAGAGTTGGGGCTGTTCAGCCTGGAGAAGAGGAGGCTCCGGGGAAACCTTATAGCAGCCTTCCAGTACCTCAAGGGGGCCTACAAGAAAGATGGGGAGAGGCTGTTCAGTAGGGCCTGTTGTGATAGGACGAGGGGTAATGGTTTTAAAATAGAGGGAAGTAGATTTAGATTGGATATTAGGAAAAAATTTTTTACAATG
>JAAGAY010006552.1:19732-29971 GCA_011801015.1 Ardeotis arabs | reverse complement strand
TTGTCCCCCTGCAGCCCATGGAGGTTCCACGGAGGAGCAGAGATCCACTTGGAGACCGTGAAGGACCCCACACCGTGGGAGGTGGATGCTTGAAGGCGGCTGTGGCCCGTGGGGGGCCCGCTGGGGCAGCCGTTCTGGAGAGACTACACTCCGTGGAAGAGATGACCTACGCCGGAGCAGTTTCGTGAAGGACTGTGGCGTATGGGTGGGACCCCACACTGGAGCAGGGGAGGAATGTGAGGAGTTCTTCCCCCGACTATGAAGCAGCGGCGTACAACATCGCGTAATGAACTGACTGCAACCCCCATTCCCTTCCCCCCCCCCGCCCCGTGCCGCTCGGGGCGGGAAGGTAGTAGAGATAATGTTAAGCTCGGGAAGAGGGAGGGGTGGGGAGGAGGTTCTTTTCTTGTTTTTATCTTGTTCTCTGTCTCATTATCCCGCTAGTTTTAGTAGCAATAGTAATTTAGTAATAAATGAATAGTTTTCCCAAGTCGAGTCTGTTTTTGCCCGTGACGGTAACTTTAAGGATTTTCTCCCTGTCCTTATCTCAAACCTCGAGCCGTTTTTCTTCTATTATCTCCCCCTGTTCTCTCGGAGGGTGGGGGGAGTGAGAGAGAGACTGCGTAGTCTGGTCCCGATCCGGGCTGAACTACGACAATACTATAACATAGGCTAATGCCTTACGAAATGTGGATGTGATAAACTGTGTTTAAGAACCTTGTTAGTTGTTGGGAAATATTCAGAAACACTTGCAATCAATTTCTTTCAGTTTAAGATGGGGAGATGCTCTGCATATGTAGCAAATGCAGTGAGATGTAGGTCCACAGCAATTCTAAAAAGATAATGGCTTCAATGTGAAAACAAAATTCGTCTTACACAGACCTTGACACAACAGACCATGATAACTTCTTAGTGATGCATGAATTACATGAATATATAAAATCTGAAGAATTTTAGGGCATAGGATCAGAAGTATACTTTTAATTAAAATATATGTATGAATTTTTTTTTTTACTATGAAATAAAATATAAAATGCTTAGTCAATGAACACAAGTAATTTCCGTAACTGAACATAAATGTACACTCATTCCATTTTACAGCTTAGCTTAAACACAGTTAATGAGGAAGGGAGAGAAATTATGGGGAGACAGGTTCAATGGACTTTCAGTCTGCTATGATATTATTTTAGTATGCAACAAAAGAAAAACATCTAAAAGAAGACTTTGTATACAAAGATGTCCCTGCTCCTTGAAGGGTGGTTGTACTAGATGACCTTTAAAGGTCCCTTCCAACCCAAACTATTCTATGATTCTAAGACTCAGTTATTTATTTCTCGTATAAGCATTTTTGTTCCTTTCTTTAATTACTTGGGCTAGCTCTAATAAATGATTTGGACACTGTATTTTCTTTTTTTTGTTTGTTTTCTTCCACTTGTCACCTCTCCTTGGAGTCTTAACAAAACTCTGATTTAAACTTCCAGTATAGCTGAATTTGCTTTTTTTGCCTTTAATGTTTATGATTAAAAGGATCCATTCTTACCAGTACTTTTTCAGATTATTTTCACTTAGAAGATTTTTACAATGAAAAAGGTTTCTAACTGGGTGTTCTATGAATGGTGCTCAAGTGGTATCTCTGGAGTGTCAGTACGTGGCCAGGAGAAAATCCATAGTGTTAGCAGCAGTTCACCATCTCAATAGTTTTCTTCAGCTCTTTTATAAATGAGAAGATAATTCACTCATTTCTGGTAAATGAAATGGCAACTTTTAATTGTATAGATAAGGATTGACTAAGGACTTGTTCGGGGATGTTAGTTCCAGGTAGTTTGTGAACATACCTCATACTGGCTGTTTTTAATGATGCTGTTACTATACAGTAAATATGGGACAATTTACTTCATTTTTAGATTTTTAAAGATAAGAAAACAACTTTGCCCAGAGCCTTTTAAACACGTTCATTAGATACCTATGGTACCTAGTTTAGTTGCCAGACTCACATAGCTCTGAAACCAAGAGGTTTAGCTGGTTCCATGTCTTGGAGAAACGTAGAAAGCAGTTCAGAACCCTTGCCTTTGCGCACTGTTTGATCCACCAGCTCTCAGAAGAAAAGCAACATTGGGAACCATGATTATCAAAACTTAAAACAGAGATCTATTCAGTAGAAGAGAGTCTTAGAAAATCAGATTAAGTCAAAGACAGTTTTCTTGGTGTGCAGGGTTTATCACAACCCCACCAATGAAGGCAGAGTTGCTAGATTAGGGAGTTCCTAATATTTCCTGGAAGCTGCATCGGCAATGTGTGTGATTGTAACAGATATCCCTAATCTGATACAATTAGTTCTTTCCATTCAGTTCGAATACAAATTCAAGGACATGATCTCAAGCCTAGGCTGGAAATACATCAAAGATATTAAAGAAAGTAATATGAGATCCTTATGTTGTGATCCTTTGCCATATGTTTCATGGCTTATCACAGCTCTGAAAGCATTCAGGTTGATCAGTGATTGAATGATGATCCAAACATGCAACTGAAATGAGGACCTGTAGCTTAGGACTTTGTTGTCTGATCTGGAACTTCCATCCCACTGTCTCTGACCACTACAAATTCTTAGGCATAAACAGAGTTTATTTCATGGCTCTGCAGGCTCACAGGTAGGAGAAGAGTTCTCAGCATTTTTACCTCGCTTATATTTGGTAAAAATGTGAATATCAAAGTCTTCCGTATGCTCTCCAGAACTGTACATTTTAGCACTGTATTGGAAAACATACAAGGCAGGTTTTTCCCGATCATATATAGGAAAAAATTGCTGCTGTAGGATGAAAGAATGATCAGCTGAACTTCCTTTCAACTAGAAGTAATCAAGGTTTCATCAAAGTTTCCGTCAAGCATTTGCTTCTGCAATATAAAAGAGGTAAACAGAACGGTCTTAGAGGAATTTGTTCCATTTGGGGATAAACAAAGTTTCTGGGACAATTTGTTTTAATTTGTTACTTAAAAAAAACCCCAAAACTTTAAAAGATCCTCTTAGTATTTTAAGAAATGTGATGTCATAATTAGTAATTAAAAAGAAAGTTGTGAGCAGCAGAGGTGTTATACTGACTACATACAGTGGGTTAGCCCTGGCCGGCAGCTGTATCCCACCCAACTGCTTGCTCTCTCAATCCCAGCAAGATGGTGAAGAGAATCAGAAAGGTAGAAGTGAGACAACAGTTGACATAAGGACAGTTTAGTAGGTAAAGCAAAAGCTGCACACACAAGCAAAGTGAAATAAGGAATTCATTCCCTGCTTCCCATCAGCAGGCAGTTGTTCAGTCATCTCTAGGAAGGCAGGGCTTCATGTCCAGTAACCATTACTTGAGAAAAAAAATGCCATAATTCCAAACATCCCCCCTTCTTCTTCCTTTCCCCCTGCCCCAGCTTTTATTGCTGAGCACGTCATATAGTATGGGATATCCCTTTGGTCAGTTGAGGTCGGCTGTGTCTCCTCCTAACTCCTTGTACACCCTCAGCCTACTTGCTGATGGAGCAGCGTGAGAAGCAGAAAAGGCCTTGATGCTGTACATGCACACTCAGCAATAGCTAAAACATCCCAGTGCCATCAACACTGTTTTCATCACAAATCCAAAACACAGCACCATGCGAGCTGCTCTGAAAAAATTAAATCTGCTCCAGACAAAACCAGTACACTGATTTTCGTATATCAGCCTGATTAATAGTCAAAACCAAGCTTCTAATGCTGATTAATGTATTTTTTAATGCAAAGCAAATAGTTTATTTTAAATTTATAGTTTTGGATAGGAAGGTGAGAGTCATAAAATAGGAACTCTTAAGATTTTACTGCCCTAGGAAAACCAAAATTAGTTCAGTCTTGCAGCCCACAGGTATTAAATAATTTTGTATCTGGATTTTCTTGCCTGGGGCAACTACATATATGCTAAAGTTGGTCTGTGACCAAGGGTCACAGATGTAGCAATAGTCTCTCTCTTTGTATACGGAAATCAGTTTTTGAATATCACAGACAAGAACTGAATAAAGTGTCTTGAAACATACAGAACACCACATTTATATATGTAGATATAGATGCTTTTAGCAATTTAAATTGCAGTTTTCTGAGTAGATATTGATAATAGGGCAATTAGCATGCTGAATACATATTTCTGTTAAGTGCTTCATTAGATAAGTAGGATACTGGTCAGACCATCTCAAATAATTTTGTATTAATAAAACTCAGCACTTTAACAGAAAGTAAGCAGCTTAAAGAGCAAGAATAAAAAGCTTATATATTTTGGCAATATTTCTTCTTATTTCTTCTATGGAGAGAACAGAAATCTGACTTATTTTCTCTTCAAAACTTGGCTTTCTGGTCCAGCTTGTATGAAAAAATATGTCTCCAACCAAAATTACACATTCACGAGGTTTGCTTTAGAAAAATCTCTCATACTCAGCCTAAAACAATTCTCCAGAGTATTGCATGATGTTATTTAAGAAATACTTATTCCTTATAAGAAGTATATAGGATAATATCAACTCAGTTAGGTAACTCAGGTAACATGCAAAAGCATGATCAGGCTGCACTATGAGCCAAGTGGCTTGTCAGAGGGACAAGGTGTTTTTATTTTCCCCAGGCTGCCCAGTTTACCCAGGCAAACAAAACACCAACCTCCTGCCTACACTCTGCACTCCTTAGAAAAGGTGGAGTTAACAGACCTTCACTATACTAAGAAGGGAGGTGGAGGGAAAGTTTAGTTTAAAAAAAAAAAAAAAAAAGAAAACAACTTTCTCAAGTTCCATAATAAAATATACTGTTATTTTTAGCAATACAGCAGCATATATGTTCAATATGTCAACTATAAGTATTAGCAGTATGCTAATAAATGAAACTACTGAATGGAACACTTCAATACTCTATAACATGTTGTTAGAAAGTTTACCTGCATTAATGTGTATTTCTCTGTTAAGAATATACAAGTTTAAAATAGCTTTTGTATATACTTGCTTTCATAAAGCTCTGATACAAAGCATTGCGATGGCCCTAGTATGTGACTACCCATTTAAACTCAGTTGTGAAGCCTGTCATTATGTCTCCTGTTTCCAAAAGTCGACGTGCCATACCACGATTCATACTGCAATGCTAGTCAGAACCGTCGTACATTTTAAAATAGTGATTGTGTTCAAATGACTTATTTCTCTGCTGTTTCCACTTACTATTTGAGAGACCTACCAAGTTATTTTAAAAATTGAATAAAGAACCTTTAAAAATTGTTTCCATTTTATTTATACATGTTTGTATTTATTAAATTTATTAAGAAAGCAATATTTTGGAGTAGGATGTCTAATTAGTTTATAAACATTATTTTTTCAGTGTAGCTTAGTCCACGAAATGATAATGAATTCACTTTGGGCATTACTTTGTATTTCATCACCTCCTAATCATTTTTATAATGGAAATGCATTATTATTTCAAGCAGCTCATGGAGTATTGTTATTCTGATGGACAGTCAATTTAGCATTAATAAAACTTAAGTTCTGCTGCTCTTTATGCCCTTCTGCCTGAACCCAATGATTGGCATATTTAATGTAATCTTACACTGTGGCATGGTTGACCACTTGGAATATTTTTAGCCTCAGCCTTGCCACTCAATTAAGTACAAGGGAGCTGGGATCAAAATCCACCACACCTCTCATTTTGAATTAACTACAGCACTATTACAAAAATCATGTGAAGAAAATTCTTTTCCACCTTATAAATCTGACTGTCTGAAAAGATTGCTAAATTTAGCTTTTCTTTTGTAGCAGCTTTCCTTACAAACGTAGCAAATTACAGGAATCCTGTAAGTAAAAGGCAACTGAAACTGCATGTATATACAGAGCAATATTTACCTGCACAAAATGGTTCTCTTGCTTAGGCTTCTGCTGTGTGCCTGAACAAAACTGTCATAACCCCAGCAGAGGAGAGCTGTCAAGGTGTCCTATTGAACCACGCAGATAGAGTGAGCAGCCTCCTGAGAACATAAAACTATTGTTTGGCATCGGAAACAGGGTATAGACTCTGAGCTGTTAGTAAACGGAGAGCTTTCATAAAGATAGCTAATTTATAAAAGACTTGTCTTAATTTGGTGCTTATCTTGAGTTATTATGATTTTATGTACCATTATCCTTTTTTACTTTTGTTTAAATATCTAGTATCTACTAACACATGGTGTTTCAGTCCTTAGGGGAATGCTTGCAGCTGGAGTTATATTGTTCTCTGCTCTGTAAATCCTTTGATGTATCAGCTGAGAAAAGTTTAATTTTCTGACTTACAAATTAATGATATGGCACGGTCACTTCCAGTTCTGCTCGTTTGTGGGAAAATAAAATATTGGTAGATGTACCTGTGGGGAATGGTGTGAGCAGGAATGTGTCCTCGGAAACAGAAGACTGGGAAAATCTTACTCCGAAAGAGGATAAGAAGCTCTTGATTGAGCTCCATGAAACCAAACTCCTTAAAAAAAATGGTTTTGGTATACACAAGGATGACATACACAGCTTTAAAGCTAATGTAAATGAAGTGATTCAATTTATCTCTGCTGATATGCAATGTCTGTATGTACTCTTGTATGTAGGCTCTATGGTATGGAAAAGCTAAGGTGTGGAGTATGATGACTGTAACAGAAGGTTTGTTCTGGACTACAGGTCACTTGTGCTCGAGGCTTTTAATCTGGTTCGCATGAAGGATCATTAAAGCAATACTCTCCCAACTGCTGGCAGCATTAAAAATCATTTCATACAACTGTGCTTGCAGCAAAGTTCATATACAGTCTGATAAGAGGGGAAAGTGAAACTGAAGGGAATGTGAAAAGTGAAAGTGGAAAAAATATAAAGGGAAGAAACTACCATAGGGATAAGAGAAAACGGAAGGAAAGGTGAAAGACATTCAGCCCTCAAGGCTGATGAAGGAGTATGAGACAGTATGGGAGAAGGAAGCAAAATGGAAAGGCAGGACGGGAATGCAGATGTTCAACATGAGGCAGAAGAGACTGTGACACAATTTTGGATGCAGGAAGGAGCATAATTCACTTTTTTATGGGCATGCAGGAAGAGGCCAACTCTCTTTCTGAGCCTGCATAGGATATATTTGTAATTATTTCTGTAGTAATGTATGTTTTTAATAGATCTTGATTTTATTTCAGTCTTTGAGTGTGTTGCTTGTTGAGGCCTTTTAACTTTGGATTTCTTTAAAAAGTTTTCTGGTACCAGCCATAGCTTAATTTGAGTACTTGATGAACAGCAAAATGGTGGACTCAAGTAAAACATTAACATTTTAAATAGGAATTATGATTACTATTTGTCATCCTACAGTACTTCAGTAAAGACAGTGACATACATCTTGTTTTAATGAGGTTAATTTTGTTGTCTCTCCTGTCTGTATTCTCTCCATTATTCTTTTGTGTACTCTTATAAAAAAATCAAATGTTGTTAAAATGAGTCAACCTTTTAGTAAAACACATTGTGATGAATGAGAAACCCATGTCCTTTAAAAGGGAAACCAAGGCATAATATATTAGGGAAGTTGTCTGTTTACCATTCATACTGCTTTCTGTGAAGTTACATAGCAATATATTATATTGTCCCCCACCCTGATATAAAATATTTTAGAAAGCTGAAAGAAACCCTAAACAACTATGTGCCAGAGAACCATTTTACTAAGTTATCAGTGATGGGCATGTGGTAGTCAATAAACATCAAGGCCAGTATTTAGAACAATCAATATTTGAAAAGTGCAATTGAGAGTAAAAATACAACTTCAGTGTCTCGTGTAATTCAGTAATTACACTTAAAGTGTTCCTCTGCCTCTAAATAAATGCTACATGCAGAATGAAATGCCTGCGCTTATTTTCCTGCATGTTGGAGAGGTGCAGAGGAAGGAAGGCAAAATGGCAGATAAGCTGCAAATTTAGTGAAACTTGGTTTCACATGAAAAGCTATGTGACTTGATGGAGAAAGTGTTATTCTACCTCAGCTCAGCATATGTTCCAAGCAGAAGAAACCCATGGTGCAAAGGGATGTCACAGCATGTGTGCCAGGTTGTGTGGTCCAGTCAGTGGTCAGCAGCACCACCAAGCCAGGTCTTTCCCGGGGTCGCCATGCCTGGGCAATGACAAAGCGAAGTGATGTAAACAGAATAGCGAAGCCCAACACTGGTGAGGCTGTGCTCATTTCTAGATTAGGGTATGATTAAGTATCTTACCACTTCATGATCAAACAAACTGAAGCAGAGTGGATCCCTGTCTCAGGTGGGGCTCATTGTATTTTGATGTCCACTGTCTCTGCCAGTGGATGTACTGACAATATTCTGGGGGTGGGAAATGTGTATGAGATTCCCTTGAATTATCAAGCTACTCCACAGCAGAGAAACTGAAGAATATAAATATAAACTTCAGTATTTAATACAATACTTAGAAGACAGATAACAATGATGTTTTATGTAAACTTTATTTCTAACCTCCAGTGTCTCAACAGAGCAGTACAATGATCTCTATAGAGCAGTATCTCTGTTTAATTACTACTTCATTACAATCATTACTGGCTGGGAGGTGATTTATAAATCATTTCTGAGTGAAGCATTTGCATTTTGAAGGCAATTTCATTAACTTGAAACTAAAATTCACACATTGAGACAGACAGATCAGAATCTTTTACTGCATACAGCAGAATATACGAATTATTAAACTGGCAGCATGTGAGGAAAAGGTGACTGAAATTACTGTGTAACTTGGGTTGTCATTTCTAAAGACTGAACTACAGATCTACTCCTATATCTAGAGGATCTCAGGCCTGACTAGTTCCAAATTTACATTTTCTACCGGCTACAGTGTGAAATAACCTTGCAGTGAATGAACACTGAAATACCTTCTAGTATATTTTCAGATCATTTTACTAGGATATAGTGTCAGTTCACTACTATGTGGTGTTAAAAATACTAAAAAATATGCATGCAATACCTTAATGCACTGCTGTATATGAATTATTCATCTGCAAGCCAGTTCCTCCGAAAAACTTATGATTCAGTAAAAAACATGTAGGTCAGAAAAACTGGCTAAGAGATGAGACTGATGTCAACAGTGGATGCTGTGATGCATGAGTTTTATATACTGTATTATCTTTTTCATACCCAATGCCTGTCATTCCCATTAACTTGATAATAATCCAGAAAAGGCACTCCTCTGCCTAAATCCCTCAGGGTCCCAGTCTGATCCGTTGGGATTTTTAAGAGTACATACAATACAGAAATTTCACTTACAGCAGCTTTCTTTTAAAATGCAGGTGAAAAAAGGTATTGATGATGCTCTACTTTCATATAATTCATCTCACTTTATTTCAGCTGTCTAAAACTTCAATATTTAGTCAAGCTAGCTGTCTGTGTTCTTTGTACAGCTGAACATAGAGAAAGGAAACAAGCAGATCAAATTTGATATATTTAAACAATAATAAATAATAAAATAATACACAAGAGGCAACAAACACTTTTTTTAACATGGTAATTTTCAACAGCAAGCCATATTTGCTACTGTGAGTGTAGTTTGATATGATAAATCATGGAATTACTGATTCTTTTTATGGAATCTCTGGCTTATTATTAAATTGTAACTTGACATCTTCCCTTTCTTGATATAATTAAAAATATTCAGTGATTGTAATAAAGTTCTGACAAACGGCAATTAGATGAAATTGCTCTGTGATTCCCTGGACTAATTTAGCAAGCTCTTCTTTAACAATACTTATTCAGGCATGAACTGCATGTAAACACAGCAACTGCTGTACTGCTTATAAGGATAGAAACTTTGTAATTGCCAGTGGCTTTATCTTTCTAACATAAATCAATGGGCATTGTATGGAAACCTGACCAAAACAAAATGGCAGGCACAAATACAGGCTGGGCGGGGAATGGATCGAGAGCAGCCCTGAGGAGAAGGACTTGGGAGTGCTGGTGGATGAGAAGCTCAACATGAGCCGGCAATGCGCCCTTGCGGCCCAGAAGGCCAACCGCATCCTGGGCTGCATCAAGAGGAGAGAAAAACTCATGGGGAAATAAAGGTGTATTTTTGAAGTCAAGAAGCATAAATAAAAAGTGAGGACTGCCAGAGGTGAAGTTGGATTAGACAGTGCTAAGGATATTAAAACAAAACATATAGTTTCCCCTCCCAAATTTATGAAAACTTAAGTAGGAAAGACATGGGATAGGCAGGATAGTCAACATAG
>JAAGAY010006552.1:0-19712 GCA_011801015.1 Ardeotis arabs | reverse complement strand
CAGTTCTGGAGCCCCCAACATAAGAAGGACATGGACCAGATGGAGAAGGTCCAGAGGAGGGCCACAAAGATGATAAGAGGGATGGAGCACCTCTCCTATGAAGAAAGGCTGAGAGAGTTGGGGCTGTTCAGCCTGGAGAAGAGGAGGCTCCGGGGAGACCTGATAGCGGTCTTCCAGTACCTCAAGGGGGCCTACAAGAAAGATGGGGAGAGACTGTTCAGTAGGGCCTGCTGTGATAGGACAAGGGGTAATGGTTTTAAAATAGAGGGGGGTAGATTTAGATTGGACATTAGGAAGAAATTTTTCACCATGAGAGTTGTAGATCACTGGAACAGGTTGCCCAGAGAGGTGGTGGATGCCCCATCCCTGGAAACATTCAAGGCCAGGCTGGATGGGGCTCTGAGCGACCTGATCTAGTGGGGGATGTCCCTGCTCCTTGCAGGGGGGTTGGACTAGATGACCTTTGAAGGTCCCTTCCAACCCTAACCATTCTATGATTCTATGATTCTATGATTCTAATATCATATTTTTCCTGCACAGTGATACATCTTCAATAGAAGAAGCAAAAACTTCCAACAACTCAGTTATGAAGCCAGTGTTGAGTACTATGGAAATTATTTGAATTCTGTCATGTAGAGGATAGAATAAAGTTTTCTCTTTCCTGTGGAGTGCACACATCATTAGCTTCTGAATATCAAAAAGAGGGAGCACAACAGCAACTGCTCTGCTCTCATTTGGTTCAGGCTCCTTAGTGGCTGAATATAGAATAGTTTATGGAGGCACAACTCAGTTATGCAACCCTATCAAGGCTGGAGCTGCTCAGCCTCCTGCAGGGTTAGATGCTGTGTGTTAAGCAGCAGCTACACAGAAAGTTTTCAGGGTCAAAATCAACAAGTTAGCTACCTTGATTCCCTGTGCTCCTCTGCTAGACATCGATTTTAATTTTATTTCTGTTGCGCTTTTTTGTAGGTGATTAAATACCATTTTCAAAAGTGTTTTTGACACTTAAATTCCCACATCCCGTTTACCTTTCTGTAGACAGCAGTAGTAACAATAATAAAAGAATCAAGGGCTGTTGTGACAACTATAAATGACTATATAAGCACATAAGGACATACAGTGTTCTTGCTGTTTTGATTTCAGCAGCTGAAATTCTAAATTTCCTCTGTTTCTTTCCCATTTCACTTTTCCAGGGTTCAATAATAGTGAAATACAGGAGAAATTTGCATTCTTTTTAGCAAAAAGATTGATATATCATAGCCAAGGCATTTTGTTGCAAATTCACAAAATCCACTTGGTTTGTAAGATACAGCAGTAGTCTGAGCTAATTTCCAGAAAAGTAATATGCCAGGAAATAATTTTCAAAACTGATCAGGCATTGATTTCTTGATGAAAATAATCCTAAAATGTAATTGTCTTTCATGAACTCATTTGTTTCCTTTTTTGTTTGGTTTGTTTGTTTGTTTGTTTAAATTTGGTAATACAGTGAACGTCAATTCTTGAGATCTGTGAGACTTGCTAATATGCTAATAGATGATTACTCTGTCACCAGCTCCAGGAGTTTTGTGATAGGGAGGAATGTAAAATTCATATATGGAAAACCATGGAGGGAATCCCAGAAGAATTGAAGTACTTGAACTGGTAGGCTGAGTGATTCCTTTCACTGTCATATATGGTGTAGTAAAGCATTTTCTTCTTTTCCAAAAGTTCATTGTAAGCCTTTTCTCATGGGAAAAAAATTAGGGGATTTTATGAAGGGAACTGCTGGAGCCTTTTGCAGAATTCTTGTGCTATTCTCTTGCATGTGTGTCGGCTCAGTGACGCAGCTGTGCTGCAGCAGACGTGAGGAGGATGTTGAAGCAGAGTGACAGGGTTTCCTGCTGCTTCCAGCACTTCTGTGAATCACCCAAGAAATGTCTCTTTTGCAGAGAGAATAAAGAGCAAGAAAGGGGCTAGTCCTAATCTTGTGCTGTTGACAGATGCAAGAGAGGGAGTTGGTTAACTGAGAGAAATTCAAAGACAAAAAGTTATAAGGCAGTGTAAGAGAATGAAACTAGAAGCCTTCAATGGGAACATGCTTCAGCAGAATGTTAGCTCTGATCTCAGGCAGAAGCTACGATTATAGCGTGAGAATAACCAATTTACTTGAGAATAAATGAAGATGAAATCACAGAGCCACAAAATAGGATCACACGATAGACAATCACTTTTCAGTGTAAACAAATTATATTCTAAATGGATTTCAGTGCTTTGCATGTTATTCAGTAATTGCAGCTCAAGAAAAGTAGTGAGAATGTTCTACAATATATTCAAATATGTGATTTAAAGAAACACCAGTATTAAGGGGATTTGCAAACTTTTGCTACTGGAAGGAGAAATGGAAGAGATGAATCATATTTTTATCTGAAGAACATTTCCCTACATTATTTTACAAAGAAAGGTCATTTTGTCTTGTCTTTGCTCACATATCCAAGTGTATTTGCACTCAAACCTCTTCTTAGAAATTTTCTTAGTACCTTTCAGGTACATGCCTGGCCTGGTGTATAGCCTGCAGCTTGAAGTGATTCTTGTTTTAGTTGTTAGTCTGAAATTTAATTTAACTGCTTCCTCCATTGACATTCTAAATTAAGGGTAATAATCACTTCCAAGAAAATTTTGTCCACTTTTCACTGTAATACTCTATAAGGCTGGAAACCATAATGCGATACAAGACAGTCTCCTCTCATAAAACACAGTAGCAATCTAATTTGCTCAACTTCAGGCATTAAAATACATGTTTTATATTTAGAAGGTGGATGTTATGGAATATCAAAACATCTCGTGAAACTGGGATTGATTGTTCCTATTTGACTGGAATATTAAGGACATGTTAATATCTAAATGTTTTTGTGTGTTTACAGTATATATCGCAGTTTGCATGAAAAAATATAACTAATCAGTAACATGCAGATAAACAGTCTTTGGACACTATTATAACAGAATTAACTTAACTGGGACTCACATAAATAGACAATTCTCTTAAGTGAAAATTTTTCTGGGAACCGACTTTCATGTAATGCATGCAGTTAAATTCGACTGATCTCTTAGTTTATTCGTTCGCAGAGAGAGCAAATATTTGAGTGCTGCTGATCCAGTGTGATCTATGGAGTGAAGAGATTATTTTTTTAGTTAATTTGAAGTTCAAAGGAGATTGGTTAAAATATGGGTGCTTGTTTAGCTTTCTATAGTTGATGAAGCTCCTTCAGAGTGACTTATGGGAGAATAACCTATTTGTAGTGTTTCATTTGTTAGCACTCTGATAGTGAAGATCACTGTCATATAATGGCTCCTTTTTCTTTCATGTAGAACCTGAACTTGTAATTTAGAGACACACTTGCTTGAAGGGCTTATTTTATTACCTATCATGCCACGTAAACATTTCTAATTTATTGTTGCTTTGGTTCATTTGGAATTTCAAGTCTTTGGAGCAATTTCATTTGGAGAACAAATAAGGAAGATGTATTTTGGTATTTTTTTTTGTATGATTAAATTTAGTCACAGATATATATACCAAGAGGAATTTACGTTAGTAACAATAGGAATGTACAACATGTAAGTAGAACCATCCTTGTTCAAACATCGTAAATACAAGCTTTTTATCTCATGTTTCTGTTACTTCACCTATGATACTACAGTTTCTTATGGCTACTAAACTGTGTGGATATATCTGATCTCTAATTTGGAACCCAGGAACCACTGACAGTTCCTCTTTCCACCTGTGAGCACAAGCTTACAATTCTGGTTTCAGGCACAAATCACACCAATAGGATAATGTAGGTAGGAAGAGATCTCTGGAGAGCATATAGCTCAGTCTCCACTCAAAATAGAGATGGCTTTGAAAAATATTTGCTCCATAATCTTTCCATGTACTGACGTGAGACTGACTGGCTAGTATTTCCCTCCATATTTCTTGTCCTTCTTGAAGCAGTGAGAAATTTTTGCTTATTTGCAGTCATTAAGAACCTCCTTCTGTCACTATGATGTTTCAAAGTTTATAGAGGTGGCCTTGCAGTGACATTGAACAGCTCCCTCAGCGCACTGGGGTGCATCCCATCAGATCCTATGCCCTCCATAACTCTGTCTTCCTCTACTGAGGATAATGCTTCGCTTCCACGGACCTCTATTAGGCTTGGGGAACCGGAAGGGCAGAGGGCAGACCTTTCCAGTGAAAACTAAGGCAAAAAGGCCTTTGAGTACTTTGGTCTTTCATCATTAAATGAAAGACACATCTATGTCATTATCATTAGATCCCTTGTCCTACTGAACATTGTGCCACATATCCTTTAGTCTGCCTTTTGCTGGCTGAGTATATATGGAAGTATAGAAGTCCCTCTTCCTGCATTTCACCTCCCCGACTTTTTCCAGTTCCAGCTGTGCTATGACTTTCTTAACTCCATCCCTGCATGCACGGCAACATTTCTATATCTGTCATGAGTAGTTTATCCCTGCCTCCACCTTCTGGGTATTTCTTTTTTGTCATTTAAACTCAGTCATGAGGTCCATGTTTATCCTTGCTGGCCTTCTGCTATGCTTGCTCTGCTTTCTGCGTGTAGGAATGGATGGTCTTCTGCATAGAGGAAGTGTCCTTGAAGATCAAGCAGCTTTGCTGGGCCTCTTTACCTTGCAAGGTAGTCTGCAATAGGATCCTACTGAATAGATCCCTGGACAACTCAATATCCGTTCTCCCAAAATACAGGATTGTAATTCTTTTATTTATAATTCTACTATTTTTCTTGCTTATCTTTCCCAAGACTTTAAACTTCATAGCTTCGTAGTCACTGCAGCTCAGGCTGCCCTCAGCCTTCACATCCTTTACCAGTTCTGTTTTTTGATTAACAGGTCCAGCAGAGCATCTCCCTAGTCAGTTTGTCAATCACCTCCACCAAGAAATGGTCATCGGCACACTGCAGAAGCCTCCTGGGTTGTTCACACCTAAGATTATTCCCTTCTCAGCAGATATAATGGTGGTTGAAGTTCTCCATGAGTACCACTTGTGATCATGAGGTTTCTTTCTGCTGTCGAAAGAAGGCTTCATCTGCCTCCTCTTGGTCAGGTGGTCTAGTTTATAGCAGATACCTACCACAATGTCTCCTATATTCGTCTGTCCTCTGATCCAAGGCAGAGGTCTGTTTATTTATATCTCAACATAGAGCATAATTCTTCCTCCTCATTTAATGATTTTACACTTTGCAGATGTATAATTACATTAAGACAGTAATAAATTTGGGGGAAAAAAAGTCACAAAAAGAATTTGAGCTCATTCATTTACATACAATCATCTTCAAACTTATTAAATTTATTCCATATTTGATCTAAACTTGGAAAAAGTACAAAAACCATAGTTTTTATTATGTGAACACACTAGTTTATTCCTTCCATAACCAATCTACAATTTTCCAGGCTAAAACCTTCAGAGGATCAGAGTCTAGGAGCATAAAATTGTAACTGAACAATGGCAAATTTGGACAGAAAGCATTTTAATCTCAGTATAAACCAGTGAGGCAGTGGTGTCATTCTTATACAAAAAGGAAGCCAATGAGGTGTTTTGATAACATTTTTGATTTACTAAGCATACTACAGTCACCTATGTAATTTTAAGCTGAGCCAAAAGCAGACTATAAAGCAACAGAAAATAGAACAGCTGTAGACAAGCAAAATCCAGTGGTTTTTTTCAGTGAAGTTAATTGGACAGAAACATTCATTTCAGTGTAATTCACATGCTTTATTAAATTCTTGACAATTCTCCTGTTTCTCTTGGTGTGCGTTATTAGCATTCAGTATTGCAGTATTTAGGTGCTTACCTACATGCTGAAGTTTACAAACCCCCTTTGAGTTATCTATGTCAATAGGCAGCTACAGACTTAGGTGGAATGAGAATACTCATTAAGAGTTAAGTGAAATTTGTCTCATAATCTTATTTTTTAAAATATACATTAAAACTCTGCTTTCCTAATAGCAGGATCTGGAATTTCTGTTCCTTAAATCACTCTATGAATATTGCAGGTTTTGCTTTAGTTTTTTGAACTGTATGTTCATGATACTTTTTTAAGCAATGATTCTAATGGGCTGGTTAATTGACATATTCCATGAAGTATGGGTAAAAGATATAATCTAGGAGCACAAGATGACTAGATAATTTCTCAAGTTTTGACAAATAGGAAACTTACTTATAAAAAAGTTTATATCTAAAATTATTATTATTTACTCCCACTTATGTATCAGGGTCACTATGAACCCACTGAGATGTAAAAGAAGCCCGTTTACTCAGAGAGACAGTGGAAAAAGTAGGAAAATTATTCAGATTTTCTTTTGCAGTATATCACTCTTTTTTTTTTCCACTACATGTATTAATCAACCGAAAAAATTAGTTAAAGTCAATTAATCAAAAGAAACTGAATTGATGAACCAGGCTGGCTGAAATGAAATATTCAGCAAAAAATGAACAGTATTTTTCCAGCTAAAAGTTAAATCAGATACCCTCCTTTGACTGGAGTGCAGCTGCACAAAATCTTGTCTTGGCATAGTGCAAAAAGTAGCACAAAAGTAAAAAGAGCACAATCATGAAGATCTGCTGTCTGCTTTTCCAAGGTAAATGTACAGCAGAATGCAGTATAAAACTTGTTTAGGGAGACCAAAGGCCACATTAGGAAGATCTGTAACGTACTCACATGTGAATTCAAGTCTAATACAGATCAGAGCATAAAGAAGAACCGCAAAAAAAACCAACAACAAAAACCAAACCAAAACAAAACAAAAAAAACTATTACCTTCTCTCAGCATTGATGTTTGATATCTTTATTCTTGATTTCTTACAGATTATTAAAATTGTTTTCTTTTGATAATAGAGGCTCTTTTGTACTATTAGAGGGAATTTGTTGTTGTGTATGAACACAGTTAATTCAGAACTCTTTTTTTTTAATTTTGCTTTTGTTTTTTTTAAGATGGAATATAAACAACATATATGTGAGATTTAATGTATCAGATTTTGTAATCTCTCAGTCAGATCCGAAACATAGATATATCAAGCCAGAGGTGCAACCTAGCAAAACTAGTGCGATCTGAGGAAAAGCGAGGGGATAGTTGTAGGTATTTTAGGAATCTCTGAAGTGCTATATATGTGAGAACAACTGATAAAAATCAAGAGTATATTTTATTATTATAAAGTTGTAGTTAATGTGAGATTAAGATTTTAATGTTGAGGGAAAAGTCATAAGTCCCCTAAGTGGAAATATTTCTTTGCAGGGGAAATAAAGGGAAATAAAGAGCAAATGACAATTTTCCTAAGGAAAACACAGGTCAAACCAACTTAAGCAGACATTTATCTATGATTTTTTCAGACCCAGTCAAATTTTTAAATGAAATTTGTTTTGATGCCAATCTATTACTTATAAAAAGGAGCAAGAAAAACTCTAAAACTTTGGATTAACAGAGTAAATGGAAGAACATACCAAGCATAACAAATTCCAAAGAACAATCCTGTAGAACATAGAAGCAGTTTATTAGTGCCAGGGTAAGGCGTTTTGCTTTCTAAACTGTTACAATTTCAAACTCAGTGTCTTGTGTGTTTATAATAAAAAAAACCTTGATCTTCTGCCACTTTTGAAGGTAATGGCAGAACTTCTGTTGTTGCCAAAATGACAAGTTGCTCCTAGCTGCCAGAGAAATATAAGCACTTAAATATTTGGAGCTTGATCCAAAAATGAAGTGGCATTAGCTATAGCTATTCAGTAAGAAACTTTGAGGATAACAGTATGTCTTTAATTCCCACCACTTACTCAGTCTTTAGGGAATGATCTTTGATGCTTGGTTCAAGTCTGTGTAGCCCGCTTTATAAATAACAAAATAAAACAAAGTAGATGAAGGAATAGTTAGCTTTAGCTCTATTCCATTTAGACTTGAGATGTCAGCTGGCTTCTTAAACCCCACCAAGCACTTGTAAGCAAATCAAGAAGTGAAGCTTAATGCAAATAAGTGGGGAGGCAATAATTAAAAGAACATTTTCATTTTTTATGTTATGCATACATATAATTTCACACACATGGTGCTTTAGAAATGGAAGAAATTTTTGTTTTGAATAGTTAATATGACAGAAGAACTTTCCTTTATATTTTTAATGTAACATTTTGTCTAAACTAGAATACTAAATAGGCTGGTGGTTCAGGACAATATGTAGAAAGGACCTTAGTGCTACTAGCATCTCATGAGAATGACTAGAACCACGAGGCAGTAGTCTTTTATGTTGTCTGGAACTGTAGACTCAACTGTCTTAATCAGCAGGTACTGAGAACTTCTTGCAGACTTGTGAAACTGAAACTGTGAAGAAAAGTACAAAATTAAACAATGTGTTCCTAAATATTTTGAGCAACTGATGTGGCTTGGAAATGTAACTTGCAGCTTGCAGTTACAGCTAGTATCCCAAAATTACTGCACAGGCTCAAGAAGTAGCTACTTACTTCTGGAAAGGTCATGAGCTATGGGACAAGAGTTAAGTAGTTGATATGCTTTTCAGAAATCCCAGAATATTGTCATTTTTCAGATATATGACTTAGTAAATGAAAAATCTTACTGCTTTCACAGAGAGAGTTTTAAAAGACTTCATGGAGGAGGTAAAAACATTGGTTTGTGTCTGTAATTTCAGTGACCAGCAGGAAAAGACTCTTAAATTAATTGCTATAATTGCTTCTGATGATTGTCTTATTTTATTTTTTAATGCAAAACTTTTAGAAAACTCTTTCTTCATTACATAATTAATTCCCACAGCTATTTCTGTTACCTTTCAGAGTTCAGCAGCACTCTGCCTTTCTCTATCTTCATAAATGCATAAGCCATATCTATATATAAAGTACCGTCATTTTAACATTATTCCTGAAATTTATCAGCATTATTTTTTCCTTACTTGCAAAGGACCAATAAGCTACAGTAAGACTGCTCTCAAGAATAGTTAAGCAGATTAAAACAGAGAATTTCAGAGAGTAAAAGAAACTACAGTGTAGTATGAGCTAGTTCAAAATTAAGCCACAGGGCACACTGAGTCAAATAAACAGAAATTATAGGATGGGATTGTATTTTCAAAGGTTTATAGATTTTTTTTAAAAAAATCATTAAAGTAGGAAATAATTTTATTGTTGGAAGACATACAGTTAAAATAGAAATGTAAAAATAAATTGTAGATGACTATCGAGTTCTTTAAACAAGCGTGTAGAAGCTGGTTGAAGTGCTGTGACTATTCTGTCTCCTTAATTATTTCACTCAATTTCCTGATGCAAAACTTCTGTGGTTTACAACCGGGAAGTCTGTTTCTGCCTGGCACAACTGAAATGTGTGGCCAGTCTAACTACCCTCATTACCCCCAAATATGAATAAGGAACTTATCTCCAAGCTTATTGGAAAATTAAGTATAAAACAAATTGAGAATAAAATTGTCAAGTTGCAGCAATACCTTCATAATATTAGGAAGGTAAAACGAAAGCATGAGAAGTGAAAATTACTTTGGAGAATGTATAGCTATTAAGTGTGCTGATACATCCTTTTATCAAGCCAACAAAATTAATGCAAGTGTTTTGCAATACATCACAGGGAAGAGTAACAGTAATCAGTGTAAGTGTAATGCCCACAGATGATGCATTTTTGCAGGAGCTGCCTTTTAGCAATTGGGTGCTGGAGCTGAGACTTCCAGACAGCTGTTGCAAAGGCTGAAATTAGTTGACTAATCTCCATCGTTGCCTTCCTTTGCACTCCCATCTACTGATGTATTCATTAAAGACGCATGTGTATAACCTGGCAATATCTTCTGGATCCATCAAAGGGAAGCAAGTACTCAGTGTCTGATAGTTCAGTGGTGAGTTTTGGGTCTGGAAAAGATACTTAAAGGGAAGGCTTAGACATAAGGAAACAATCCATTGCAGGTTACTTTTCAGTTACCATTTTATCAAAAGATCAAACAAGGATACATTTTACTAATGCTCTGAGGCCAAAGTGATTGTTCCTGATTTAAGTCAGAGATAGCCCTCTTACTTCACTGTTCCAGATAGCTGCAATGTGCTAACAATTTTATTTCATTTCCTTTTGATTGTGGGCTCTCCATCAGCAGACATTTTTCATGCTTCTTTGAGTTATAGCCCCATGTATGAATGGGCTCTTGTTTCCAGGTGATGATCAGTACAGTCCCCCTGGCAATACTTAAAATTACTGAAAAGGGATTGGGAAGCAAAAATCAAATACTGATATTGGAAATGGTGAATACTACAGCATGGCTGGGAAAGGCAGGCTAAGCTACCACATCTAATTGTGACTAGAAGCTCATCCGTAGGGTATACATTTGGGTGTCAGTTCAGTGATTAATTTTTTTTGGTTTGTAAGTGATTTAGTGCATATGGTCGTGTTGCATGTAAAGTGCTCATGTGATAATTAAGTCTCTAATTACAAAAATCATGTAAATTTATATCCAGTTGACTTCTCTGTGCTGACCACCTCTTAGAACAGCAAGTCCTGTTTTGGCTACATATGGTGTTTATGCCTCCTGTTCCCCAAAAATATCACTGGTTGCCTTCTTAGTTCAAGGGAGAATCGTTTATTGCTGATCTATACCAGCAGAGCGTATCTAATGCCTTCTACAAAACACACCGGTTCTCACAGCTCAGTCACACAGAGAAATAAATTAATCATCCAGGATGTGCCCACTCTTGCCTCTCACTGATCTGTACAGGAAGGGAAATAGGACCACACGTGCTACTTTCCAACTTGCTTTAGGGCAATCACATTAGGTCAGCAAGAAGATGGTCATTACTGCGTGATTTCCTTGCACAACTAGGTAGGAGAGGCATTTTCATACCCCTGGCATGTATCAAAATACTGCTTATACATCACCTTTGAACACAAAATAAATTCATAATTATTACATGTGTTTTCTATATCTAATTATATAAAGCAAAACTCTATAAATGAAGTAATTTTTTACTCATTTTTTTTCTAGTCATATGCCTCACTTCATATTTATAACATAACTATAGCCAGCAACATGAAAACAATATTGTTGCAGAAGCCAAATACATTAACAAACATTTTAAATTACATAGCTTTGCAAATAAAATTCTGATGCTCTCTCCGTCTCAGCGGAACAAAAACCTCACTGTGCATTAGTGGATGATGACATCAGAGAGTTATTAGGAATGTTTCATCAAAAGATAGCCTCCATGACTCCCTGAACCTCACTTTAATCTCATGTCAGAGTTAAGCTGGCTGGAGAAAGCTTTTAAGATGAGTTAAGCTTATTGTCAGAGAACAGCTGTGGACCTCTGACCTCTGCTGCTATAACACCAAGGCTAGATGAGGTTTTGCTGAGGAAACACTAATGCCATGCATTGTGTGGCATAGCGTAGAGGCAGCCTCTTCTAGAGAGTGAGTTACTAATAACATTTTATAGACAGGTACGGTGTTTTGCCTCTCAGGGTTCTTGTTTTCCATCTATTCTCAGGACAAACCCCACTCAAATGGTTCATGATTCACAACTCAACTGACCAGAAGGGACTACTGATATAAGATACATTGTTTCCAGTAAGACCTTAGACCATTTGATATTTGTTCTGCAGCTAGAAAGTACAAAATAATACTAGTCCATTGTAAAAATATCTGCTTATGAAGACTGCTATTAGTTGTTACAATCAGTGAGTATTGTAATGGGTTGCCATGAGAGTCATTCAGGTGAGAAAGATTTATACTGTTCCAAGTGCATCATTTATTAAAACAATCATAATACTGACATTACAGTACATTGCTCCTACTTTCATTTATTTTCTTGTAGGTAGAAACACAGCCAACAGAAAATCTTTTCCAGTTTATAGTCACTTTTAAATATGTTGTGGTGGCAGGATCATAGTGTATAGGGAGGGATTTACAGAAAACAGTTTGTGAAAGAAACAGAACCCACTACTTAGTGAGTCTAGAAGAGGCAAAGAAACTTTGAGAACAGTAGAAATGTCTTCCATCCCTCACAATGCCCCTTGAGTCAGCATCAATTTTAGCATTTATTTTTATTGTTGCATACTAGGACTCCATTATATGAGGTCTATAGCATGACCTGAATATATACTCTCTCCCTGTCTGTATCTATCTGTTCCAAAGATCTTAAACTGGAAGTAAAAAACACCAAAGGAAAGCAGAATATTTCTTTATTGCTAAGATTAACTAATCTGATGTGTGGCAGGTAGAGATAAATTTTTTTCAAGTTCTTTTGTGACTTCGGATGGAATTTGTAGAGGTTTCTCTCTGGTTAAATATATAGAAATATTATCAGGCAGATTTTCTGAAGGCCCCTTGGGGAATTTTGAAAGCCTGCTATGTACAGCTTCTCACACTTGGATACATAAAAAACCACCTTGGTGCATAAATAATGTCTCTGTGTTCAGTCTCCTAATCTGTAGGTTTAGCAATTAGGATCTCTGCCAGCTTTTTGAAGACTGTGAGAGGAAGGGTTCTAATCTATGAATCCTGAGCCAGGGAAGAATCTGAAATCCTGGGCATACTTGATTTAAGATATACCAGAGCCCTTAGCAATACCCAATAGATAAATAACTTAGCTTCTGATACAGGATAGAGGGGTGTTTGGTAATACTTGGTTCAGAAATACTTTGTCTTTCCATTAATTCCAAAGGGAAACTCTGAAGGAAGGAGTTTCTGAAAAGGAAAACTGAGTTTCTCTTTTGAGAGCAGCTGCTACCACTGCTGTTGACTGCTATCCTTGACACCTATGTTTGAAATACTCCAGAATTCCCCCCAGTGCCATAGGAAAAAATATTTATTCTCCTAAGGAAACTGTACAGTATTCAGTGAGACTATACATTGTACAGACCACATTTATTAACTGGATGATTTTAACTATGGTGTGCTGTGAATGTATTTTGAGGATAAAACAACCTGCATTAGTCTCGTAGTTCAGCCCTGGTTGGGACCAGACTACGCAGTCTCTCTCTCACTCTCCCCACCCTCCAAGAGAATAGGGAGAGATAATATAAGAAAAAAAAAGGCTCAAGGTTTGAGATAAGGACAGGAATAAATGCTTAAAGTTACCGTTACGGGCAAAACAGATTTGACTTGGGGAAAACCATTTATTACTAAAATCAAAGCAGGATAATGAGACAGAGAACAAGATAACCTCCCCCAACCTCCCCCTCTTCCCAGGCTTAACATTATCTCTACCTCCATCCCCGCCAAGCAGCACAGGGGGGAACAGGGAATGAAGGTTACAGTTAGTTCATCACACATTGTTTTACGCCACTGCTTTGTCGTCAGGGGAAGAACTCCTCGCATTCCTCCCCTGCCCCATCGTGGAGTCCCACCCACGGGTCACAGTCACTCTTCAAAATGTTCCAGCATGGGTAATTTCTTCCATGGGGTGCAGTCCCTCCAGAACGGCTGCCCCAGTGGGCCCTCCATGGGCCACAGCCTCCTTCAGGCATCCACCTGCCCCGATGTGGGGTCCTCCACGGGCTGCAGGTGGATCTCTGCTCCTCCATGGGCTGCAGGGGGACAACCTGCTTCACCATGGTCATCACCACAGGCTGCAGGGGAATCTTGGCCAGGAGCTGCATTACTCCTCTCCCTCCTTCTTCACTGACCTTGGTGTCTGCAGCTGTTCCTCTCACAAGAAATTCTTCACAATCAGCTCAGTCAGATGCCTCTCAGGTTCTCTTCACATCTCCTCTCCACTTCTTGCAGCTGGGCTGGGCTGAGTCAGGCCCAGTTGGCCGCCCGGCGGGAGGCCAGAGGGTGAGGGCCGAAAGGCCCACAAGGCTTGCACCTCCTCTTCTCTGCCCCTGCTCAGCGTCTTCACATCATCTCTTCTCTTTTTTTTTTTCCTGTTTTCCCCTTCTTAAATACATTATCGCAGAGGCGTTATCATGGAACATTCTGCTACCTATTGGCTCAGCCTTGGCCAGCAGCGGGCCTGCCCTAGGCCCGGATGAGTCCACTGAACAAAGGGGAACAACTTCTGGCAGCGTTCTTACAGAAGCTACTACCGTAGCTCCCTGTCACTAAATAAAACCAGAACAATTAGTTTGACAAGGAATAAATACTTGGTGATGAAGCGTAGAAAGGAAAGGGAAAGACGCAGTAATATGCACAGATATATTACTGGAAGGAGCCATTAGTATGACAAACTGGAAGACCCAAAAGAAAAATTGCACAAGCCAAGATAATACCTGGTTATGGATAGAGGAGAGAGCATGTTTTAGGAGGCACATGTGTTATCCTACAAGAGGATGTGCAGTTAAGGGCATAGTTATTATCTGATGTGGATAACTGGTTTGTTTGATTAGGATAAGACCAATGTTAATAAGTTGACATTGGTGATACATGAGTGCTTGAGAGACATTTTCAAAAAGAGGACTAAAATTTGTTGATTCTGGATTTTAGTACCATGTTTTAATTAATCCCCATGCTTCAGGGCTTTTGCTCCTCACCTGCTGACACCAGAACATTTCTCTTCCGTGGCTTAATCTTTTTCTGAGTGATTAGGTTGGTTGGTTGGTTTGGGTTTTGTCTTATTTTATCTAGTTGAAGCCCTGGAGACTACTGACAGATGAAAATTAAATGAGTTGTGCTTCTAGTGTTGTTGCAAAGCCTATCAAGTGCACAGCTCGCTGTTTCTGTGCTCAAGAAAGGAGAGCTAATAGTGTATGGGACAAACAGAAACTAAGAGTACTGGAATTGTTTGCCTTTTCCTGGAGCATATGATCTCCTTCTTGCCATCATGAAGAAATATTGGCTAAACATATGCCTTTAGGACATTAGCCTGCAAAGGGACATACCTGAACTTTTCTTCTCTCACCCTGTGGCCGACTACTTGTTTTGTTACTACTGATGTTTGGTACTAGAGACTTCAACTTGATCACAGGAAGTGCCGTGTGGACTATTCCAGACTAAATGGCCATTGCACTGTTGTTCGCAATTGCAGAGACTTGGGACCTTTCCTGAAGACCCTTCTGATTCTTTTTTTCTGCTCATATACATGTTGATCTGGTTTCTTTGGTGTCACAGATTATGTGATCATGATAATGGAGAATGCTGGACTTTACACACTCCTATGGGAAGAAAAAGGGTGTCTGAAATGTTCCTTGAGAGGCTTTTAGGAGGTTCTTGACTCATACAAACAGTCCATAATGTAATAGTATGGGATTTAATTTATTTCCACTGAGCAGTTTCAGTTCTTAGTGGTGAACTGAAATTGAATCATTATCACAAATCATTTCTGTGGTATGTCTGAGATATGACAATTTGATTTTATCAAGTGGTTCACATAGGAATTAAATTCCAGCATAAAGTTGTTGTCTTAAAATGGGAACGTTTTATTTATTTGCTAGGTCACTACCACTATATGTGCTGCTATTATGCAACAAGATTTCTCAAATAAAAATTCCTCAGACTAAAAACTACATTTTTCTGTCTAATGGGTCCTAAATTATACATAAACTGTGCAATTTTCAAAGGTGATGCAATTTCTTCTGTCACAATGTCTTGTAATTTGGAGACTGTTTCCATTAAAGTGACAATTCTGTACAGATGGACTACAATACCCTCAGTTTCAAAAACATTCACCTGTAGCGCTATCACATAGTGGCTAAGATTTTTAAAATATTTCTGCTTGTTTTTGTCTTGACTAACAGTGATAACTGCTGTTACAAAAGAGTGGAGTCTTCTGTTAAAAACAGCATTTGATTGTGGTTTTCATATTAAAAAAGCCAAATATATTAACATCTTACAATTCAGTTTCATGAATTTAAGCATTGTCTGCTTTTTGTTATTATTTTATAACCCAGTAATTTATTTACATGGCTGTTTCAGCATCTGGCACCACAGGCAAGTATCCTCCTCTTCCACATTGGCTCAGACAGATTCAAAACTACTGCTCGTAGCTATTGGTGTTACTGCCTTTTTTGCCCCCCACTGAAGGATGAGATACAGACACTTTATTTCAGATTTCAATTAAGTCCTGAAAAATAAAACAACAAAAAACCCCCTATTTAAGTTTACACATCTTAAATACATTATCTGAATCTGATGCTTGGATTTTTGTTGTTGTTCTTTTTTTTTTTTTTTCAGAATTATGACAAACTCAGTAACCAGCTCAGCACATCAGTGAAAAAGGATTAGTGGTACCTGTGGCAAGTTAAAACTAGAGACTGGTTCTTTTGTAATACAAGTAAACATGGAAAAAGATATCTGGCCACAGACCAGTGTAAATTACTTCTGTGAGCACCACAATCTCAGAAATAATAGCCTTGTCCAGAAAAAAAAAAACAATGTAAAATTAAAGATTTTGATTTGGCCTCAGGAATATACGTCTCTAAACCAATCATGACAAGCAGCAACCAAATACTGCAGTATGGTAGCATCCCCAATCAACAGCAAATAGGTTTGTTCCTGCTTTCTCTTTTGTATGCTGTGTAATTAAACTGGAATTTGGCAAAAAACCAAATTTTCTCAGGTATTTCTCGGATGCTGTCTTGTCTGTCTTATACTGTTCCCAAATACGAAACTAAATAGAGTTGTTGAGAAAAGGATGCCACTCCTAGTATTCAACTCAATGAGTAATTCAGTATATTTACAGCAAGAAGTATGATCTAAGGGATACGTTGTTCTCTTTGTGTAGGACAGAACTGGCTGTAGACCTCTGCTGTGAGAATCAGCTGTGCAAAGATTTAGGAATGCAGCAATCTAGTATCTTTTTTTCACATCACCTTAAAAAAAAAGACACTTAAAGGGTGGAGAAGAGAAAAAGTAGCTAAAGATCACTTTCCCCTCCCCAGCTGTAGACTGTATTTTAGAACTGCTGCCAAACTTGGGCATAGTTTTTTTTCTATGCGCAGATTCAGAGCCTTACGAACCGTTTTAGGAATCTCTGTGCAAGTTGGATTCACAAGAACCTGGTGGATTTTTAAAAGCATCTTGACACTGCTAATATTTGTTGTTAGGCAGATATGGGTATTTGAATCATATTTGAGCAAGCGAACAAGTCTGATTTTAAACCAGCATTCTATCATGCCAGTATTTTAATGAAATCTGAACCATAAACATCAGTTCAGCAGCTACAGGGAAAAGTGATGAAAAGGAGTACACAGTGTAAACTTCTACAACAGGTTATTAATGTGGGATTTTTTTTTTTCTTTCTGATAATCTGGCTCATTTCACATTACAATATTATCAATTTTATTTTTTTGAATTTTATCTTCTTTTCGTGCCCAGTTTGATGCTGACACTTTGCTTTTATGTGCTTACCCATCTATTCTTGTTTGTATTTACAGCAATTCTTCACTACTTTTATTCTTAGGCATTTGCATCTGTTATTAATAGCAGATGGGATAGAGAGGAACATTATCGCATGATTCAGCAGCAGTCATCTCTGTTTAGTCAGTAGCATCTGACACAGCATTTACCGCATGATTGCATTGTCACGTCTGACACAAATGATGGATTACTGCTCTAAATAAGCTTTCAATATTTGTTCATTGTATATGCTACTAAATGTAGCTCACACAATGTACAGCTAAAGTGTAATCCTCCCCTAGCAGGGAGGATTCATGCACACGCTACTGACTGGGGAGAATTGTTTACCATCCACTGAGCTATGTCCAAGAAGAGAGCATCTATACTAGCAAATTAAAAGGTGATATTGCCAAGGCAATGGAGCTTGGTCATCTAGGCTATTAAATTACTACACTAGTCCGTGCCACAGTTTTGTCATAGCACTCTCCCAGACAATGCCAAAGCACAGTCTGGAAAATCCCATGGGCTGGGATCTGCTCCCAGCGGGCTATCTGGATGCTCCTGCCCTGGAGCCAAGGGAAATTTGTGGTCATGCTATGTACGTCCTGCAGAGAGCTGGCTCTGGGGCCAGGTTACCCTCCATACTCATGCCTAGTGTAGAAGTAGCTTCAGTGCCTGGGGCAGGACTAGGGCCAGAGCTCTAGCAGGGGGCACGTTAGCAAGTTAACAATATGGATGCCTGTATGTTAGTGCCTGAGCCAGTGAAATACACAAAAAGTGCAGAAGCAATTACTAGAGTTTCCTACTCTGTGTGATTGTAATGGAAATGAAATGGAAAATCAACGTCCTAGTTAAGATGCTGCAAAGATCCTTAATAGGATCTTTAAGATATAAACCCAAGAAACTCAGATACAGTCTCTTACGACCTGTATATGCTTGCAACTTTATCACGTCAACATTGTTCATTTGAAGCTTTACCTTTAGAGTATTATTTATAGTGGATAAATGTATGATGAGACATCATGCTAGATATTTGTATGCTGGACAATCTGGAGATAGGAACACCTCAGTTTTCCTTAAGAGCAGTGACTGAAAAAATATATTTATCTTCTTAGCTCTGAAGTTCTATTTATTAGAAGCAAATTAGGATGTAATAACCAGATCTGTGAGGTGAAGCGGAAATAAAAGGTGTGAAATCAAACTTCTGTCTTCCACTCTGTTTCCCTCTCTTCTCAAGAATTTCTCAGTTCACACTTGTCACACCCATAATTTCTGCTTGTTGCCTCCCAATGTTTGTCCATTCCCTAGAAGCTGCTTCCAGTTAAGCCTGGTATTTTCCTGAGAACACTTCAGCAGTTTCTCTTTTTTTATCCTAGAGCACAGGGTGCAAAAAGGTAGCATGCCAGCAACCTGCTGAATAGCCGTAGACTTCTGAAACCATGGGAAAACAAATGAAACATATATTTTTCTGCCACACATTATTTACCAGGGAATGATGAGTTAACTGCAGAAAAGCACAGACATTACTATGTTTAAAAAAAAAAAAAGGCATTACTTTTAAAAGGAAGAGAAATAACAACATCAAAGAGTTTTGCCATACATCAGAATATAGATTGTAGATGTGCGTGATCAGAAATAGCTGATCCAAAACTGTGAACCCTTCCCTTCACTCCACCCATGCCCCTGTTCCTCCTCAGGCACAGCTGAGCCAGTAGGTGAAAAAAATTTTTGAATCTACAGAAGGAACGACCTTGAAACAGATGATGAGGACAGGCCTGAGCACTTACCTGCTTTTCTTTATGGAAGGTGAACTGGTGGCTTTGTAAGAGGGGAGAATTAGGATTAGTGGTGTATTAACACCGTGGGCTGATTCTGGTCAGGCTTTTAGGCTGTGACAGCAAAAAAAGGATTAAAAGTGTCAGTGGAGTTACTGTGCTGTAATAGATTGTGATATATGCAGTAGGTACTGGCAGAGACCTTTTGAAAATAGTATATTATTGCAATAATACTTACTTCTCTTACTGCAGTTTGTGCATTTTTTAAGTGTATGATTTATCAAAGTCTCCATTAGAGCTGAAGAGCTTTGCGTAGCTGATGGAAGCAATAGAAAGATATTTCAATAACTGGCTTCAGACAAGCAAAATTGGTGATTCCTGGAAATGCTGTTTATAAAGGGACATTATGCACTGCAATTCTGTCCTACTTTTGGCCCAAGTTTAATGTTATTTTGCCCTGAGTGAAGATAGCCTCACCTCTGTGCCTGGCAAGGTCATGGAGCAGATTCTCCTGGAAACCATGCTAAGGCACATGGAGAACAAGGAGGTGGTTGGTGACAGCCAACACGGCTTCACCAAGGGCAGATCGTGCCTGACCAACTTGGTGGCCTTTTATGACGGGGTGACAGCATCGGT
>JAAGAY010006551.1:0-19093 GCA_011801015.1 Ardeotis arabs | reverse complement strand
CACGCTGAGGCAGCGAACCCACCTGCCCGCAGGCCGGGCCTCGCCGGGACGGCGCCCCAGCCCCTTCACACGTCCCCGGGCATCCGCTCCCGGAGCCCCCAGGGGTCGAGGCCGGCTGGCACCTCCTCCCCTGGAGAGACTTTACCTGCCGATGATCGCAACCTGCGAGGGCTCCATGCTTGCAGGGGCCGGGATCAGGGGACGCGAAACGAGGAGCAAGGACGCCACCGCCTCTGCTTTAATGCCCGCCCGCTCCCCACCCACGGCTCCCGCCATGTCACGGCCGCCCCCATTGGCTCCTGCTACGAGCGCTCTGATTGGCTTATCGCCGCGCCCCTCAGCGGCTGCTCTTCGAGCCGCCCCGCGGCCTTCGCTTCCCCAACGAGAAAAGAGCCCGCCCACAGGCGGCGCGCGGAGTGCCCGCCCCCGGCCGGGCGAGAGCCGCTCCCGGTGCGCGCGCCCGCAGCTGCACCGACACGGAGAGGTCTGTCCGTCCGCCCTCACCTACCGGCGGCTCTCACCTGGGCCCAGTCCCCGCTCGCCTCCTTCCCCGTCCCATCCTCCACAGGCCGCGGGGGGCGCAGCCATGACACCTTCTCTCGCAGGACCAGCGCAGTCTTCCCTACGACCTCGATATGTTGGCAGCGTTGCTCGGGCCCCTGTGGAAAGGCAGCCCCTGCGTCTTCACCCTCGGGCTGCACCGAGAGGTAGCAGGCGAGGGTGGTCACCTGCAGGATGAGGGGTCAGCTCTTGCCGGACAGAGGCCTGCCTGTCATACCCATTTTGGGGTGGGACAAGGCCAAGGTTTCACCCCACATTAAAAAGGGCAGACCCCTATGGCCATGTAAGCAAAGGTGTTCAGGTGAGCTCCCCATGAAACTGCAACACCTGGGAGAATCTGGGCCTTGGGTTCACAGGTGCCTTTGAGGAGCAAAGACCCCATCACTCTCTGGCCAGAGACAGTCCTAGAACACATCAAACCCCACTGCTCTCTGGTTTTTGACAACACCACAAATGAATTCAAAAGTAAAGTTCAAATCTTTTTCACATTAAGTGAGGCCTTATTCTTCTGAAAAATACTTTCCTCTTGAATTCTGGATTAAAAATATATTTTTGCTGTCCTTGGTTTTCATACAAAAACTTTAAAACTGTGCAAAAATATGACATTACAATATCAACATAATTCCTTAGGCTGCTCTATAATATCTGCTGTTCCTGGTGGCATGCTGCATTACTCATTTTTTCTATTTCTGTGTAGTTCCTACTCATCTGCATATTGCTCTGTAATCATGCTGGATATTCCTGAAAATAAACAAAAGTTAACATTTTAAATGCTTACTTTTTAACAGAGACTATATTACCATACTTTTAACAGAGCTGAGACATACTTCAAGTGTTCTTGTGTTTGTCTTTCTGAAAAAAAAAAATTAAGTTGGAAATTAATGCATTTGTTCCCAGAATAAATATTTCATAGTTACTTATTAAATTCAGTGAACCCCTCTTTGGCTATCATTTCTTCTCGTTTCCAATAAAAAAAAAATACTTACATAATAATTTTATATTTCCATCCCCCTCACTAGCACTTTGTTAATTCTAACCACATTCAACAAGGAGACAGAAATCTCAAAAGTATTAATTCCTAAAGGCAAAGACCACTAATTCCTAATTCCAAAGACCGCTCAATGGACAGCAGGTGGAAAAACAAACCAGTATCTCCTTGACTTCCCGACCTTAACACCACCTGTCTAACCTGAGAGCTGCCACTAGCTGGGAAAAGTAGGTGGAGCAAAGTGGTCATAACTGGGCCACAAGAAGATTTAAGGAAGTGGGACAGCAGCGTGGAGGGCGCCTGGCTGTGCCAGTTCTGCTGCTCATAGCCTCTGTCGGCTGGTGTAGAAAGCATTGTTTTACGGTTGTAGCAAGTACCGACTTTGCTCCTTTGAAGACTAATTCAAAATGGCGTGACTTGGCATATGTTACAAACACAAGGATCTTTGTCAGGCAAAATGTAACTGCAGCAATCAATGTATATTTATTTTGTGTACTCAAGTTTTTACTTCAAAGAAAAAAAATTAATTCCTAGAACAAAACTAACATCTCCTGGGCTTTAGAAACATGGTTGTCAGAACAAGTTCACTATCACTCCCATCTGGAAGTACTTATCAGTTATTTTAATGTCCTTTGACCTCCTGAGATATGTATTTATACCTTAAGTTGTCTTAAGTAATAGACTGTTAGAGACACAAAGCCATTACAGATAGACAAACAGATTTGGCAGAATTAAAAGCTCAGGTAAACTCTTCAGGAGGTGTTACTACAGGGCTTTGAGAGCTCATCACAGTTGTGATAACAGCAGTTACAGGGCCTTTAAGTTCTGTTGCTGAACAAAAGAAGAGGTCTGTGGCAGTGAAATCTGAACTATATTATTATCATCCACACAACAGTGACAAAGCCACATAGCTCTGCGTTAGTTATTTGATTAGCATGCATGACAGCAGCCATGTTCCCCATTGTTTGTGGCGACCAGACACACTGAGGAGTCCAAACTGAATAGATCAAAAGTGGAGAAAGAGGGAAGTTTGCAAGAAGAAAGGAAAACATAAAGAATTAAGTTCTCAGATGCATAAGTCAAAGAAAGAAAATATGATTTTTTTAAAAAGAGAAAAGTTTTGGTTTTGTGTAATAGCATAAGACTTTTCAGGCCCAGAACTTGCAGCCTCCATGAATAAGGGACAGTGATTCTCCTCCCTCTTCTGCAATTCACATGGGAAGTACAGAAGGTACCCTAAGCCCTGAAACATCAAAAACCTATAACCAATAATATGGTGAAAGGTCCCGGGCTCCACAAGGGAATGAAAAGCAGGGCTTGTACTGGCAGCCGGAGAGGCCCAAGTGGAGCAAATATGCACTCACCAGTGTATATATTCTTTTTTCTAAGTCCAACAGCAGTAGGAGCAGCCTTGACTTGTGTTGGGAGCTGCAAAGTTGGTCCCTCCACGTTTTTAGTCTCTTTGTATTGAGCATGGTCCTCTGCTGCCCCACACGTGGAACTGAAATCTGCTACTAGCTAAGGAGAGGAGGTGAGTTCACTGCAGGGAGGAGGAGGACGGTATAAAAGAGTCGTGTAAAAAACCAAAGGGAAATAACGAGCATTAACTGTGAGCCACAGGGAGGTGGAATATGAAGGAGATGTGAATTCCGCCTTGCAGAAAATAAAGGAATTGCATGCTTCTAAAATACAGAGTGTCCTAGCCTGAGCTTTTGGCATAGTTCACATTTGTTAAGTATTAGATTGGTTTAATACTCGCTCACCAGAGCAACCAGAAAGTACATTTCTTTTGTAATGGACTATGGTACGTTGCTAATATGACCCAAATGGTTCAGAAAGCATAATACCTTCAAATGATAGCTTTAATTTAATAACTTTATTCCTATTCTGTAGAGGTCTAACTAATAGTTTGTACACTGTAACTAGTGATTATATTAAAATCATGCTACAATTAAAATTGTAATTATTGCTAGTAGTTTGTGCACCTAATTTAAGTGGTCTTTCAAATTATCTGATGCAAATACTACCAATTCTTAAGCTACCTGCAGGAACCAGAAAGTAAATAGTAATAAAAGGGTCCAGAGGAGGGCCACGAAGATGGTAAGAGGGCTGGAGCACTTCTCCTATGAGCACAGGCTGAGAGAGTTGGGGCTGTTCAGCCTGGAGAAGAGGAAGCTCTGGGGAGAACTGATAGTGGTCTTCCAGTACCTCAAGGGGGCCTACAAGAAAGATGGGGAGAGACTGCTCAGGGACTGTCAGAGTCCTGTGACAGGACTAGGGGTAATGGTTTTAAAATAGAGGGAGGTAGATTTAGCTTAGATATTAGGAAAAAAATTTTTACAATGTGAGTTGTAGAACACTGGAACACGTTGCCCAGAGAGGTGATGGATGCCCCATCCCTGGAAACATTCAAGGCCAGGTTGGATGGGGCTCTGAGCAACCTGATCTGGTTGGAGGCGTCCCTGCTCCTTGCAGGGGGGTTGGACTGGATGACCTTTAAAGGTCTCTTCCAACCCTAACTATTCTATGATTCTAAAATATATATTACAAAAACACAATTCAGCAAAACTAGATGGAATGATATCCTTTAATAGTAAAAATACCTGTTAACACGATAATTTTCCTGTTGCAAATGTCTTTTAAATCCAAACTACAACATACACATTATTCATAACACATGTATTATTCAAAATGAGTTTCTTCAATTCATTGTTTGTTTTCAAATTGTACATAAATTGATTTATTTACTTGCTTTACTAAATACAGACTACATAGTAAATTGATATTTAGAGCAGGACTATACAGAATATTTTGTGCCTTTAGAACTGTTTTGAAATAGCTCTTTTAAAAACTTTTAATATAACTCTATAAAAGACTTTTACCTAATTAATACCTCATTAAGAACATAACTCTGAAAACATTCTGATCCGTGTACTTATCACTGCATCAAGAGTAGCTCTAGAAACTTTATTTTCTAACTTGAGTTCTTTTAACATAATTTATATATGTTTATGCACACCAACTCAGAGATCACAAATATAAAATTGATTTTTAAATCTCCTACAAAAGACAAAAGGCTTCTTTAATTTACTGTTTGTATGTTAGGAAATATTAATTGGAAGAATTCTAGGTTGAAAAGTGCTATAGAGGTGTGGTTTTAACAGCACAGAAATAATGAGCTAGTACACAGAGATTCTAATACCCATACTGTTCGTACACTTGATAACAGAGGAAAGTAATGTGCAATATGTATCCATTGATGAGATAAATGAGCCCAGAGTTTCAAGGCTGTAATATAGACCAGTCAGCAAAATGCTAAACAGTTGAAGTTTGAATTTTCAAGTACAGGAAGAGCGTGATCTGAGGCTTTAATTGTTTATTTTTTAATTGTCTTTAAAATAAATTTAGTTACCATTAATTTCAATTACTACTCAACTCTTAAATTTTCAACTAAAAAAAAGAAAATATTTTGAAAGGTTAAGCATTAGAAAGGCTTTAATTTTAAATGGATTCCATGTTTTCTTTCCCTTTAGTCATTTTTAGAGGTACGCTGACAAGACCCGTTAGTTCTCACAGGAATAGTTAAATGTGGCTTCACTGTGGCAGTTGAGCTAGCTGAAGAGTCTCTGGATGACCATAGAAAATTCTGGTCAGTCCAGAATTCAATGCTAGAAAATTACTTTTTAAAGATTATAATGGGAGAATTACTTTTTCAATTCAGAATATTTTCTGAAAACACCAATTACTGGCTGATCAGACGAACAGTTAAACTGCCAGAGCAAGGGTAAGGTACACACTAACAGTGATTATAACCAGCAGTCAGGGGCCAGTAACCCCTGAACCCGAGTTAGTAGGTCCTGGAGCAGTTTGTTTGAGGGGGTTTTTTTGCAATGTTACTGCTGCAAAATGACAGATATACCATGTATTGAAAGGCAAAGAAATTCATACTGTTTAAGAGTATAGCTTCATGGTCTCCTTAATCTGCCACAAGTTTTCAGTGAATTTACTGGATCAGGTACTTGATATCTCGAAAGATAACTGAACAAAAACCTGATCAAATCTACAGTTTGCTTCAGCTGCACAAGCATCAAACCCGATGCCAGTCAGATGACTGATCCAAGGCAGGAATGAAACTCAGAAGGTGGGAAAAGAACAGGACAACTTCACTTAGTGACAATGCTGACTTACACCAACTTAAAGTCATCAAGAATTCACAGCATTAAAGCCCATTGCTTGAGCTGTACACTAAATTTAATACATTTTTTTTGGCAGCTTCACATTGCAGGTTGCCTTCTGGATTTAGCCAAAACCAGTAAAGACAATTACATCATATTGGTTTCTCCCTGTAGCACATTGTTATAATTGCAACCCATGAGTAATGTCCCATGTTGCCACGAAGGATCCTGAGATTTTGGGGGTTTGTTAAATCTTCATGCATTAAGGTCTATTTATGCTTCATAGCACCAGAAAAAAAAATAAAAAAAGTCATTGTAGACTGACACAGCTTTTAGAAACATAAAGTCTGTTGAGACTCTTATGTTGTTGTGAGGATGTCAGAAGTAGGAGCTGCACTGAGAGGCCTAAGGAGCTGGGCCAGCTCCCGAGCTCCTGGCCCCTGGTGCAGGCTCTGGCAGTGTGGGCAACGTCCAGCATTGCCAGGGGCTGGACCAGGCGGTGGTGACTGTCGCTGGTGTCAAAATAGCCCATTATAGTGTTAGCTAGTTATTCTCCTGAAGAATTCCCAGTATGGTCTGAGAACTAATCCAGGCCAGGGACCACTTCTAATAGCTAGTCTGAGTGTGTGCACCCTATTTTAGAGGGTAAGAAAGTTTGCTAATATGAATATGGTCAGATTCCAATGGTGCCCCAGCACTGTTTCATTTACAATGTAGATGTGCTGCCTCCTTATCATGGTGCTTTCTTTCCACTGCCCTACATAACTGTACTGAAACATCAGAATACACTGGGCACCAGTATGCCCACATCCCTGATACAGACCAGCTGGGTAGCAGAGCTAGGGCTCTTGCCGCAGAATGTACCTGCTGCTCAGAATGTGTCTGGGGACAATCAGAAAAATCTAAAAATCATAGACTTAGTTACAGGCAGAAAAGAGGGACTAGAAATATATATGTATTTCTGGTGCTGAAGTTCATCATTTGTGGTAAGTAATTCACCTGAACATTTTTCCCAGCTGAAGTCTGTTATTCTGCAAAATTCCAGAAACTTCAAGTAAAAAGCTTCTCATGTCCAAAGGTCTCAGGTCTGAAGTTTCTGTGTGAAAGTGGTTCATGCATGGAGCGTGAACAGGTTAATGCAAGAAGTGATAATATCTTAATACTTCTTTATGTTATCTTTGTTTCTCTTGTTGGGAGCCAGAGTAGAAAGACCTTTCACTCATATTCTCTGTGCCTTATCTCTTCAGAACGGACTTTGAGGCTGAAAGAAGGTGAGCAGCAGAAAGCCCTGACATTGCATAATGCTCACAAACCCTGACCATAAAAGGGGTGTTATGACCGACAGTGCACTCACTGTATAATGCCTTTGCAGCTCTCTTATGCTATTAGCAAAGGCAGTAGTGGCAGGTTACAGCTGACCTCATAAAACGTTTTTTCTCTCAGGAATACCATAGGCATGTTCAGAGATCTCTGCTTTATTCTGTCTTCCATTTAGGTATGGGAAACTTTCCTCAGAATGTAATGAGTTGCTGTGGGCAAATCAGCTGACACTTGTCAAGATTTAGAAACACCCATCTAAGATAAAGTAGTAAAAATGGTAGCAGAAATAATATTTTTCTCTTTTAAGACATTAAGACCTTTAATTTTTTATGTAGTTTCACAGACTATGGCAGATGGAAAGCTTTACTGACTTTTTTATTGGGCCTTTCAGTTCTAATAACAGATTCCTCAGCTCACTGGAAGAAATTACATGGAGCAGTGACTGTGATGAGGTCTCTGCCCAGAGGTGCAGGCTGCTGCCGGAGAGCCATGCCTGCTAATGGAGCCCACCACGCTCCAGAGGGCATGTGCCAGCAATAGTCTGCAGCTTGAGAAACACGCTCAGTGCATGCATGCACTGTGATGAGGTACTCCGTGGTATGGGACGTGCTCAAGCACAAGGTTTGACAGCTATGCAAGAAGCCATTCACTTTACCGTAGTAGATTTGCTTTTCTCTCACGATAGCAAATCTGTAGCATAAAATACCAATTTTCACCATAAAATGACAGCAGCTTGGCTTTACTCTTCGGAAGAGGCACAAAGAAATTTAAACTAGGTATAAGGATGGGAGAGATGTCCTGAGGTCCTTTCCAGCCTGGATTATTCTACAATCCCATAATCCTAAATTCCCCATTATGGAGAAGTCTATAATTTTTTTCCCCATTCTGAATTTTAATTGCTCTCTATTTAATGTTTCAGAAACACTAACTCATTTATCCTAATAATCTTTCATTTCAAAATAGAGGGAGGTAGATTTAGATTAGATATTAGGAAAAAAAATTTTACAATGAGGGCGGTAGAACACTGGAACATGTTGGCCAGAGAGGTGGTGGATGCCCCCATCCCTGGAAACATTCAAGGCCAGGCTGGATGGCGCTCTGAGCAACCTGATCTGGTTGGAGATGTCCCTGCTTCTTGCAGGGGGGTTGGACTGGATGACCTTTAAAGGTCCCTTCCAGCCCAAACCATTCTATGATTCTATGATCTTCCTGGTAAAGTTGGTAAATGTTACTCATATCTTGCAGATTTTTATTGGCAGACACAGCAAAGCAACAACTAGCAGATAACAGACCTTGTTTCCATTTTTGTTTTCCTTAGCCTGTGGACTAAAGGTAAACAGTCTGACGAGTCTGCCGTCCTTCACTGTCATTTTGTGTTCCTCTTCCAGAAGATGAAGGAAGTCTAGGGGGAAACAAAATTGGCTTTTTTGCCCATCATATGGCACATCTTTTCTTCCTTAGCACACAGGCTCCCATCTTGGAAATACACATAACCTCACTCAGGAAATGAAGTGTCTGCATAAATGTTTGCAGGACCAGGTCATAGTAAGTCCTGGGACAAGCAAAGAGAAGTCAAATTTGCATTTAGCTCTAGCTCAGTGATCAACACCAATCCACTTAATAAATCTGTCCGAAGAGTCCACAGCAGTAGCTTCCCATCTAAAAGATGGTCATAGAATTTTTTTTATTTGCGTGGGTTCCTCCCTGCAGGTATACATTTTGGAGGACAGACTTTTCTTGCTGTTTAATTTGCTGAAACGAGATGAGAGTCAGCTTCCTTTTTTTTAACTCCAAGACTAAGCACGCTCAAGCCCGATCCTGCCAGGAAGCGGAGGGGCGGCGGGCGAGCCGGCAGCTCTAACAGCCGAGGGGATGAATTTTGCGAGCAGCGCAAGGCCTCTGGGCCCGCCGGCCCGCCTTGCTGATGCGCCGCCATTTGCCGCGGGACCCTCCCCTCAGCGCAGGCGACGCCCACACGGGGGCAAAGGCTTCGCCAGCTGCTCTGCGCATGCGCCGGCCCCGCGTGCCGCGCCGGAGCCGCTCTCCTCTCTCTTCCCAAACGGGCGCGGTGCATTAGGGGAAGCGCGTCCGCCGGCCTCGCCCTTGGCAACGCGGCCCGCGCCGCTTCGGGCGCTGCGGGCGGAAACCCGCCGGCAGCAGCGGTTCGGCCGCGGGGCGCCGCGTACGGCTCCGAGGAGGCCCCGGCCAAGCGGGAAGCGGCCGAGGGGCGTTTTCCTGCTGTCGGAGAGGAGCCGTCCCTCGGTGGGGTGTGCAGCGCTTCTTTAGTTGTATTTCTTTAAAAACTCTTAAATTGACATGGAAAAATTATATGAAGAGTGTTGCATATAGAGAATAGCTGTGGCTGTGTTGTTACAAGGACATAGGTGGAGGAAGGAAGGAAGATTTGAAGCTGGAAGAGGTCTCTTTCATTAGACTGGCTAGTATGGCTTAATGTTAGAATATGAGAGGATTATCTTGAATCTGAATTATCTGAGAATGTAAAGATAGCATTCTGAAAGTAATACAGTTACTTGTTGTGATTGTTTAGTTTTAGTGATAAATAGTATTTGAAACAATTTTCATCACAGTGGTATAAATACCTAACAAAATCAAATTCTATGAAATGGTACCATATAATATTGTTTATAGGTTTTTTGGCTAAGTTTTTATGGCTAATCATTGCTTATTTTTAATTTCAAAGGCAGCAATTAAAAACTAAAATGAAATTGGAGCTCTTTTGGACTTGTAAACCTTATTACTATTTATATTTTGACATTTTAAAAGATATATATAAAACCACTGAGATAATTTTCAGCATGTTGAATGTTTCACAGAAAAATGATGCAAAATGTGCATCTGGCTCCTGAGACTGATGAAGATGATCTTTATTCCGGCTACAATGATTATAATCCCACGTTTGACACAGAGGTAAAAATATTTGCTGTTTCCCACCTTTCCCATACATAGGATTTTAACTTCTAAGTACAAGATGAGTACAATAGTGCACAAATGTGCTACTGCTTTGAAGTGAAATTTTCTTGATTTAGCAAGAAATATGTAAAATTTCACCAGGATCTTTTTGAATAGTTATTTCTTTGATAGTTTTCTATTCCAACAAAATACTTCTGTGTTTCATAGCAGATCTAATATGCTGTAATGGTTAGAATTTATGAAGTATAAAGTCCTAGTTATTTGAAGGCCATGTTCCCATTCAGGCATATTCAATATGGTGTTTCCCAAACAGTGTGCAGCAGCAAGTTTTCTGACAAAAGAGGCTACTTATTGGTCAATAGGTCATTGTTCTCTTACCATGCTACAGTTGAAAAAGAGAAGAGTAGACTGGAGTCCTGCAGGTCTCTGTGCAATCGGTAGAGCATCTGGGATGACTTCCAGTAACCCTGCAGACCACTTTCTGGTAACTGCTCATGTACTGGAATTGGAAAAACAGGGGGATCATTTGGTCCAAACCCACTATCCTGCTCAAAGCATGGCCAGTGTTGCAAGACTCGGCATCTTGTGTGAAATCCCAGTGCCAAATGAATGGGAGTTGCAGCGTGACCTCAGAGACATGAGATCTCTGGGTATGACAGGCATTTAAGATAAAATTTCGAAATACCACTAGTAGTCAGCTTTTGGAGGGAAATAAAATTTCATGTTATATTTTATCACTTAAGCTCTACTTTCTCGGTATGTTTTTATTTTTCAGAGAATGAGTTTTTACATTTCCTAATCTGAAATACCCAAAAAGATAGACCAAATAATATAATCATTATTTAATGTCAGTAAAACTTGCCATTAATTTATCTTAAAGTCAAGTATTTTTGGAAGAATAATTGTTTTTCTGCCTATCTGTTTTCAGTAGTCATAAGGCTCTGGAATTGTGGCTTTGGGTGTTGTGGTTTTAAAAGGGTTGATATTTTTACTTTATCTTTTCTAGGATTTAGAAAATGATGTAGCTTTTCAACAGGCAGCAAGAACAAGTCATGGCAGAAGACCTCCTGTAAGTACCTTTAAAATACATTGCAATAGCGTAGACCTTCTCTAGAGCCCTAGCTCTAATTTTGGCACTGATACAAACATATCTTGGGAATCTCATCTTTTTTTTTGTCTGCTACTAAAATGAAGATACAGACTTCAGTTATTTGTATGAAAATAAGTAAAAAATTAGCAGAGCACGAGTTCCTTTAAGTTCTGGAGATAAGCTAGAGCAAACAAGAAACTTCGGTTGGAAATGTGTTTTCTTGTTTGATAAAATGAGATAAAACCTTGTTAAAGAGCAAAGGGATATATTCTGAAAGGCCTTTGTTTAATATTCTATACATAGAATTAGTGGCTCTGACATACAGTTTCAAGGTTGAGATGCATACTAGACAGTGGGATTTAGAAAACTTTTTAGATTTAAAAAAAAAATGTGTTATTGTTTTGATAATTTTTTTCCTCCATATTAATGTAATTTACCTTTTTTACTTTCATTTAGCTTGTATCTTAATCTTATATCAGTTTTCAAAACTAAATATAAAGTTGTCACCTACATTTTAGAAGTACGTACTGTATGTCTAAAAAAGAGCTGGAACTATCTGATTAATGTTATTTCTTTGCCAGAATAATTTGGTTCTACAATGAGAATTATTTCTATAACAACTGAAGCATTACTTCTGTGAATTCACTACAGAAAGTATCTATAAAGACTAATAATTAACACACATGGTTGTTAATTGCTGGGGGGGGCGGTGTTGGTGGTGTTTTTTTTTTCTCCACCCAGGTGACAGCCAAAATTCCTAGTACATCAGCTTCAAGACCTTTAGCTACTGGATTTGGGGTAAATGTTTGTTATTTTGTATTCTTAATGAAAATTAGGTATTTATGAAAAAATAAATTTACCATTTAATCCTTTGCACAGAGGTAGCTTTTTAAATCCAATTACTTCCTTTCAGTGAACTATATGTGTTCATTAATTTTAATTAATTCACAACTGTGTACTTGGTCAAGGCATAGTTACTGTGTTGTGGGGTTTTTTGTTGGTTTTTTTTTGTTTGTTTGTTTTTGTTTGTTTGTTTGTTTGGGTTTTTTTACTTTTTTTTTCCCAAACTGTACTGTAAATCAACTTCCATACTGCATAAGGCAGTAGATTCCAAAGTATTAACCTGATTTTGTTGCAGGAGGAACTGGATGGTTGTTATTTGGGCTTGGGAAAGTTTTCTGAAAGTTAAGGTGAAATTAAGTCTTTAAAAAATATGTGGTTTTGAACCACTTCTAGTTTAATCAGAAAAAGTTGGTATACTTAACCCGTTGTAACTCTTAAATAACTAACACTTTCACTTGTTTTGCTATGGAAACAGAAGTTATGCACTAGTGATACATCCACTGTCCCCTTATCCCAATACATTGTCAACCTGTTAGCCTGTCTCAGTCAAATTTGAAAAGATTGCTCTTAGATATAAAGTTACTGTAAGTTTTATGACAAATAGAGAAGGGAGATCACATTGCTTTAGATCTTTTATACAGCTAGCTGGGTAACAATTTCAAGAACACCTCAATTCTGTTATAAGTCATTGAAATTCTACCTTTACTTTGAACCTCCTGTTACCTGCTCTGGTAGTAGGTTTGAGACTGCTTTTTCTTAGCAATTGTATTTGCCGATGGTTAGTGTAGTACCATGCTGTGATGGGAAGAGCTATCCTGTTGAAGGAGTGCACAAAAAGGCCCTTCCTAAGGATAATAAAGACTGAGGTGTGTACCTGCATTAGTAGAGCTAGAAACCTCCAAAGCATTGTCCAGTCCACAGTACTCCCTGTTTCACTCTGCAGATTTGCTTCTCATACACTGCAGTCCTTATTAATGTAGATTCAGCCTTAGCAGAAGGAAATGAAAAACAGTGAGGATGTGTGATGGATAGTAAGTAAAATAGTAGTAAAACATAGGCCTCTGAGTGGGAATTAGGGGCATACTTTTTCATGGCCTGAAACCCTTTATTTTTATCTGTTTGTATAGTATATTTGTAGCAACCTTTAGCACTTGCTACTAAATAGTTCACATCTATTTCTTCACATTTTTTTACACTACTAGAGAAAGACAGTCTGCGACATGTCAGCTAATGGAAAGATTGGCAGTTTCAAAGTATATCTGTATTATTGTAAAATAAATCTTCATGAAAGTATAACTTAAAATCTGCCCCTATATTAATCTCTTATCAGCTGTACTCAGAATCTGACTGAAGTATTTTGTGTAAATTACTTGTTCAATTTAAAGGTGGTAATTTCAATTATTTAATAATGGGAAGTGCTGCTGCCTCAGATAGACTTCTTAAAAAAAATTACATAGAAATTTGACAGAAATATCCAAAACCATAAAAACCAATATTGTGAATTTGTGCTAACTGAAGTGTTCAATGTCTTTAAGTCTGCCAGGCACTGGCAGTATGTTGCAAATGAGTAACATAAATGGGAATTTTGCTATGCACTTAGGTGAGAGTTTGATCAGCTCTTAAAACTCAGTGTTGAGAAGACTGTACATAGTCTTTACAGGCTTCTAATGCTTTGTGAATGCTAGTTTGAAACAATTTACTTATTTTTGTAGTCAAAAGCAACTTTAACTTCATCTATGGGAAGACCAATGACAGGAGCTATACAGGTAAAAGTTTCAGTATTTACATTTTATATCGATTTAGAACAATAAAGTTTTCTAGTAAATGCTTGGGTTTGATACAAGTATTTCAAAGTTGGTTGAAGTAATACAAATTATTAGTGTTTTAATTTGTCCTTTTTTGAAAATACTGCTGTTAGAAAGCATGGGGGTTGTGATGAGTATTGTATTTGAGCACAGGGTTGGCAGCAACACTTACTAACATGCAATGAGTATTTTTTCCTTTAAATAGGAGAGTGGTAGATTCTGTTTTTCTTATGTACTTATACTCTAATAAGAATCTGCTATGATTTACCAATGACTTGCCCACCACTGCCCTTAAGTATATTGACTTAATGTTAAATCTGTCAATAGCCACTGTATTCTTTTGTGTCAGCCCAGGTGGGAAACAGGAATTATCAGGGAGCATCAAGAGTAGGGCTGCTCCTTAAGGGAAGGCAAGGCAAGCCAGGAGTCTAAAGGGAAATCACATGGCCAGCAGTGCAGTGGCCTCACCAGCCAGGACCCAGTCTCACAATACCTGAGCAAGGCAAGTAGGATCCAGCCAGAAATGGTGACCATGTCCAACCGAAAGTCCAGAATGTAAGGCAATATCATGATGATGAGGCAGGTCCAAGGTCAAGCCAAAAAGTCAACGCATAGGCCAGGGTTAGGACCGATTATCACTTCCCAGGACCATAGTGACAAGGCAAGGCTAAAGTCAATCCAGGAGGTCAGTCCACAGGTTGAAATCTGGATCAAAAGACTCTCTGGCCAGACATAGCTGTGTCTGGTGTGTAAACCAGTAGTCCTCCAACAAAGCTCAGGCTGGGACTGAGGGACCAGGCTTGAGCTTAAATAAAGCTTCTAGATCCATGGATACGGTGTGTGGCTGGAGACCCCAGGTGAGTCTGATCAGGGCCATTAGGATTTATTAGTGCACTCAGTCTTCTGACAGGAAAGTTTAATAAGCTGGCATTGGGGGTGTCAGACCTTCTTGTGTTGGGAGACATTGTCTGGTAATAAGTTACAAATATAAAAAAATTGTAGTTTCTTTGTACCTCTCTTGGTTTAGATCAATTAAAACGTTCAGATGTATAATCTCATAGGATTCTCTTTATTGTCAATAAAAATTTGAAAAGTAACTGGGTTCTAAAACAGTGTGACAGTAAGCTAGAGTACATTACAGATCTCAAGACCAACAATTATTAAGAATTTTGTAAAAATAAAAGATGTTTGAAATTAAATATTCTGAATACGTGTAGAATTTACACAAAGTTGTGTTTGTGTCAGTTACAGTTTCCCAGTAGTGTTTGCTTCTCTACTTTGTAGACAGTTATGATGTATAATATTTGAGAAATAAAACCATTTTTTTAAATATTCAGTTTACTGAGGTGGTAACAACTGATTTTTGTATTTAAAGGTTTTGTAATATGTAACTGATGTCCGTACTGTCCACAGTGTATTTTTTTAGGAACGCTATCTTAATACGTCTTTCTTTTTATTTAAGGATGGAGTTGCTCGACCAATGACAGCAGTGCATGCTGCAGGTTACACTAAGGCAGCTATGAGAGGTACAGTTTGTAGAAATCACCAGTTGCCAGAGGGAGATGTTATTGTACAATTTTCAGTACTCTGATAATTTTACAGGTTCTTCATTTGATCCTCTTGGCCAAGCAAGAGGTCCTGCTCCACCTCTGGAAATGAAAAATTCAGACAGGTTTGTTCAGTTTTGCATTAAATTATTTCAAAACATTAAAAACAACCATGGATAGAGTTTAAAAACATGCAGGCAGTTACGAAACGTTGAGGGGCCAAACTGTTAACTTTGTGGAATAATGCCACAAACATCTATGCATGTGGTTAGCTGACTTGCCGGAGCAGTTGCACTGACATTCAGGAACATTTGCTTTCAGTGATTTCTGGTTCTGGCTGTAGCTTGGCAGCCTGGATGAAGTTGTTGCCACGCAAATGCTGTGATACCTGTATAGAATTGTGGAAGAGTGTTTGACAGGCAAGGAATGTCATGATTCATGCAGCTCTCTGGGAAGAATTTGAGGGAATTTGTTTCTTCCTGTTCACTCTGAGCTTGGCACCTGCGATAAAACTGAGGTTGTGGAAGTTTTGCAGGCTAGTGTGAATGTTGTGGAGTTCACTCAGAACAAGTCATTGAGCTTTTCAATACAAAAGTTGTATTCCTTAAATATAGCTATACAGGAATAGCGATTTCTACTGAAATGTTTGGTTATTTAAGGAAAAAATCTAAATTAATAACAACTTTTTATTAAAATCTGGATTTGGAAGCTGTACTTTAGTTATCTGTGCAAATAAGGTTCAATTAATTGCTTTTAATACAATATTTCATTTCACTAGGTGTTTGATTTGAAAGTTTTACCAGCCCATCTGTTTGTTCTGTCATTACTTCTCCTGAACAATTTTGGTCCGTGAAATTTGCATGTCTGTCTTGTTCTCATAAGAGGATTTGTGTTTTCTTAGGTCTCCATTCTCAAATTAAAAGTGTGAATGTGTTACCTTTGGAGGATCTTCTCTGGGCGTAGTTTCACATTATATTCTCTTTGATGGGAAAACCAGTTAGTTGTGACATCTGATACATTACTGTGTTGTTTTATTGAAAATATCCTGTGTAAAAGCTTAGTGTTTGCAGTTATGTTACTAGTGTTAATCCTTTCATTTATTGATTTATTTTTAATTTTAGTTCAGAAGAGAAGATTAGGCAGTTGGAAAAAAAAGTGAATGAATTGGTGGAAGAAAGCTGCATTGCCAACAGCTGTGGAGACCTGAAATTGGTAATTTTTCTGGATTTCACTTCACTTTTGATATTATGTGAAGAACAATTTGTATAGATAGATTTCAAATTGCCTTGGGTTCAAACATTTCAAATTATGAAAATAGTCTTAATTCTAACTTTGTTATGACTCTTCTAATCCAGTGATACTGGAATAGGTTTGTAATTGTTAGCATGGTTACTGGCACAGTTTTGGCCCAGGCTAACTAGTGTTTTTCTAAATGGTTGCTAGATATGGTTGAAGGTGACTATGGATAAGGAGCTGTTTCCCATAGGCAGTTTGAATGTGTTTGATCTGTTGTAGAGGTTACTAGAGCAATGTCGTGCCAGTTAGTAATGGCTAAGTAACAGGCTCTGGCCCATTTGATTTACATCTAGTATACGTGTAATTACTGAGTTCAAACTGTTTGGATAAGTTAGGACTTATAATAAATGTTGTCTTTTTGTCTGACACAAAGGATTATTTTTCTGTGCACACTCTGATTCAGACAATTTCAAGTCTCTCTTTAGGTCTTGTGAAACATGGTGGGTACAGCATCATTTAATCTTGCCTTGGCTGTCTTGAAGTAGGGGTAGTCTTAGCTGCAGCTTTGATCTGTGAAGAAGCATGCAGTCCATCTTTTGAGAGATCATCTTTGTCTAGAAGTCTGTCTTTGCACTGAGGTCTAGAATTGATTCAGCTCTCGGAAGCCACGCTGGGCCCACTGACGGTGAGGGCTTTCTTACCTTGAAGAGACTTTATGTTGTCCAGTGCTCTCCACACAGTGAAGGCCTCCTTAGCTCTTTTATGCAAGATGATATTGTGTGCCTGTGTGATGCTTCTTATCAAACTACCTATGTTATCCTTACAATCTTATCTATATTTGGCAGATTTCTGAAGTTGTAATCCTTTATTTGCATGTTTCAGGCCTCCTGTAGGTGAGATATTCCACGTTACAATGGCAGGATCTGCCCTTTGTTTGTAGAGAAATATCCAGCGTTTCATTATGAAGCATACCTGGTTCAAGGTTTTTGCTTTATTTTTTGATGTCAGTGTTGTTTCTTATGTAGATTATACCAGACCATTCTGAGGATCCTCTAGGATGTTTATGTTAGTTTCTCACAAGTTCAGCAGAATATCCATTTTCCTGCAGAAGTCATCAAAGTTGCCAACTCATTATCTATAAAACAGCCAAGTTGAATTTGCCTTTTATCATAAGGACTAAGAATTAAGCTGTGTTTTGAGAAGTACTTCCTTCGCTAGCTGCCTTGAGTGCCAGCTATTACTTTTTTAACCATTGCATCCTTGCAGAGGCATACAGGACTGCTAATGGCACTGTAGCATTAATTGCACAAAGGGTCTTGACACCAATCTGCAGAAGATTATCATTGGATAAAATAATAACTTTGGAGTTACTCAAATTGTGAATGTATAGGTGAAATACCACTTGTGGATGGATGAATAAAAAAGGGAAGCATTTTACCAGCATCCAGAATTAGTCAAAGTGTATGTACAGTAAACACTTGTTTAACATGCAGATTTAGTTCCTGCCTTCACTTTCTTCCTTCCAACACCTTCCTGCACTGGGATTCTGCAACTAAGGAAACATGCCAAGCCTAAACACTCCCTCTTTTTTATTTTTTTAAACATTTATATGCACTTTCTATTATTAATACAAGTAGAATAATTTTGTAGGGTTGTAAGTGATTATGGTGTATATATGCATGTGATTACTCTAAAATTATACAACAAAGCAGACTAAGACTAACTGTATGCCTGCTTTTTACTGATTAACTCCCTTCTGTGGCTTATATTGTTACTTTTCAGGCATTAGGTACAGTCTGTGCAGCTAAAGAAAATGGACATGACTATATGTTCATACTTGCTTTGAATATATTTTTGCTATCTTGGGTTAGTAAGATTCAAGGCATTGTTAAATTAAATTCTAGTATTTTATTTAAGGCTCTGGAAAAAGCAAAAGAGGCTGGAAGAAAGGAAAGAGTATTGGTGAGACAACGTGAACAAATTGCTACTCCAGAAAATATCAACTTGGACCTCACTTACTCAGTAAGTGCTTAGAAATCTTCAAGGAGTGAAAGGTGTTGGTAGCAAAGCTCCTAAAGAGACATTTCAGTGTTAACTGAGTGTGTCTGCGTTGTAATGCTCCTAGCAGAGTACCAGATCTACATTTGGAGGTGGGGGAAGTTTATGAAGATAAAGTGAATGATCTAAAAACTTGACATTGGGTTGCAAAGGTCCATTTATACTATTGAGTCTATTCCTTTGGAATCTCAAGTACCAGAGTCAACATTAGTGAAGAAGGATGCCCATAATCATCTATTCCAGCTATGTACTCACATAGAAAACATGTATCAAAATATAACAGGGTTTACATAACCCTGTACTTTAAAAATAAATAGCCTAGAAAATGTAACATTCCAAGAGAAGAAAGCAGGGAGAGATCAGGTACTGCCTTTAACTTGAACTATAAAGTGACAGGGAAAGTATTACTTGAAATAAGAGTGTGTTAATATTCCTGAATCTTAAAGCAAGTATCTAGATTTACATTCTGGTTTTCAAATTAACAGTAGATTGAAAAAAAAAAAAAAAAAAAAAAAAAAAAAAAAAAAAAAAAAAAAAAA